>JAMJFZ010001562.1:2795000-2862500 GCA_026225945.1 Cricetomys ansorgei | reverse complement strand
CTCTGCACTTCCCTGTTTCGTGTACCTTCTGTACTTCATTATTACATTTTTCCCCAGGCGACTCCAAAGCTAGGAAGAAACTGGGCTTTGCTGTCTCTTAGCTCTTAGAAACTGTAGCAGCCCTCCAAATCATCTCTACTCTATTCCTGCACATGCGATGATCTTATATTTTGTTTTGTTTTTCTAAGGCATTAGCTTCTAGGCATCAAGACATCTTTTAGCACCAACTCTCTCTTCTCCCAGTATTTGCTTTCTCTGCTAACCAATTTGTAACTCATATCATTTGTGACTCTGAAATTTCTCTCTCTATTCTCCACTTTGACTAAGTAATATTCCTGAAACGGGTACCCTGGTACCCAGCTTTCGCGGGGACAACAATTGCTATGTTCCGACCATCCTTTTCTCTTTAGTTATTTCTACATAAGTATGTTTTATGTACAAATTCCTGAAGCATCCTACCCACCCAAATGTCTAAATCCTCCAATAGTATTTCATGCACTGGAACAAAAAAAAATACCTTATTCATTTATTTATTATTTATTTATTTTTGGTATGAGAAATTCTACTTCTTCAAGGCCATGTCCCTCAATTTTTTGAAACCTTGTCATTGATTCTAATTTTTTTTTTCGTCTCCTAAGATTTTCATAATTTGGGTGAAAGTATCAGAAAAATATATAAATTGACTTTAAAGCTTGAAATACATATAGAAATCTGAGAACCAACTTTACTTAAGTACTTTCAAGTAACTTTAAAGATTATTTTAGAGAATTACAATGCAGACGGTTATACAATTTTTTACATGGAATTCATGCATCCCTGAGGTTGATACTGTTTATTTTGCTACTTGGAATTTAACATGCAGCAGGCCTTCATTACCTCCTCATCTTATGGTGGGGCATGAATATGCAAATTTACTTTCCACATTTTAAAAACTTGTGCATAAATCTTAATCTGCATTCCACTTCAATGGGTATGGAAAATACTCACTTTAAGAAAGGGTGATGACCAAGTTCACTGTTGGAAACAACATGGAGAATGAGAGTCACGATTACTTAGTTGCCCTTACTGCCATAGCTCCTGAACCATTAATAAGGAGGACTTAAACACACATCAAACTTACTGTTTTTACTGAGAAAGTAGAAGTGGCTATCTGAGAGGCGATCTTGGCTCAAACCCAGGTTGGTAGTAGATGTGGGACATTACTAGTTGGTGGGTGCTTGACAATTTGTTGGGAATGAATGGGTGGTCCCAGCCCAGTTATTAGAAGGCGGTTCCTACATCTCAGGATCATGGCAATGGGCACTAATTGGCACTTTTCCCGGGAATCTTGGCAGAGCAGCAGAGGGATGAATGAAAGAGGGAAAAGTTATTGTTACTTTAAAGAAGGTTTAGGGATAGAGAAACAAGAACCATTTTTAGAAGACTGAGGCATTTCAAACATTGAAAAAACAACACTTCTTTTTTTCATTTATGTACCATTTTCCGCTGGAAGATCACCTCTTTGCACACCACTGCATTATATCTCATTTTAACTCAGCTTTCTTTATGCTTTCTGGATTTCTTCTTTGTGTGTTCTGTGGATTTAGGGTCCCTAAGTTTTTGTGTATAGAAAAGAATTGATCATATGATTTCAGTTGCTCTTCATTAGTAGAGTTTTCTTGCACTAAACTTGGCTGCCCTGGGCCGCACCTCTCACCTCTGGCTACCTCTCCCACAGTCATAGGCACCTTAAGGATAAGCTCCGTGCTTTACTAGATTTTAGCGTTCTTTTAGTGAATGTACATGTTCTCAAGTGAACAAATAGTGAATGAATGGATGGATGGATGACTGCCTTTTAATGGGAGATATACATACAAATAAAAGATTGAAGTAAGGGGTAAATATGAAAGAAACAGAGTCTAAGAAACAAAGTAGCAGGGTCTGTAATTCTGTTCTCCTTGGTCCCCTTACAGTTTCCTACCCTCATTTGGAATGGTTGCTTAGTGTTCCAATCCATGCGAGTTATCTTACACAATTGCTTGGTAATCAGCATAATTTAGCATTCTAACCAACAAGCCTGCTCCAATGGGTTTGTAAGGATAATTTCTGTGCCTCCTGTTAATTTATAAACACACCATTGTTTTTCGTTTCATGTGAATAAATTTAATGAATGTGATTTTGCTTATCTTAGCCAACAAAGTTATCAGTGAAAGGAAGAGAATGCCATAAATATTTTTAAAAAAACCCAGATATATTCTGATATTCCAAATAAATGGATCAGGATTGTTTTACTCATACAAACTAGAACTGAACAAATGTTTCTGAGCTACTTTTCAAAATAGAATTAGTTCTGAAAATTTTGGAGTGCTATTGTAAAATTAGAAACTTAAAAATAGTCAAAATATGCCTAAAATGAGACCATAATTTGATTTTTATTTTGATTCTTTAATTGAAAACACTACTGATGTTTACAATAAGACTATTAAGTATGGCAAACAATGAATATAAATTAGTATATGTTGACAAAAGTGTAATGAATGAAGCAAATAGAATAAACATTTAAAGTTTTAAAATTACTTGAAGTTTGAGGCCAGTAAAATACTTTCTAGCACTACTAATTCCCAAGTGAGACATTTTCAGAGATAAATTCTTTTGAGAAAAACAAAAAGCGTCACCTGAAAACTGTTCCGAATCACCCTCACTGATACGGCAATTTTAATATTGTAATTTTTCCAAGATATGTTTCCTTGATGTGCCATTACATGGCTGCAGCTTAGGTTGCCAAGTAAATAAAGAAGAAACCTTTAAGGGCTGTGTCTGTAATAGCGTGGAATAATTCCTGCATTAGTTCTTAAGAATAGCTGTAAAATTTGGAAATCACAATTGAACATTTGTAAAAGGCTATGACAACTGTCCATGCCCAGGCTTGTAGTACGTGACCACACATCTGAAACCGAGGTGAATCCATGAAGATGTCGCAACTTCTAATACCTAAACAAGACATACAGGCACAATGTTTCCCTCCTCCATGCTTTAATTTTATAGGAAATGCTTAGTTTTGAAGTGTGAGCTAAACGATACACTTCAGATACTATTATTACTTAGATGAGATCTCAGTGCACAGTTCACATGTGTATTAGTGCCGGGAGGGGATTTAGTTCAGCTTCCAGCAGCCCAGTTTCTGCTAACCACTTAAAAAATGTATTTTCAGTAAAGCCTATAATGTTTCAGGTCCCACATAAAATTCTATTAGCCGTGATCAATTCTTAAGCTGATCAATGCAGGATTTAACATCTAACGCATCTCAATCTGCTATCCTGTCACGCGCCTCGATGGCATCGTTAGGCGACTCCAGCGTTTGCTTCCCTGATGTTCTTCCCAGTCTCTAGGAAGCACAGCCCATGGCATGGCTTAACACTTCATCCCTTAATTTAGCTTATGGGACCTCACCTAAGTTTTTGCGTTCCCTTAAGTCATATTTGTGCTCATCTCTTTTTTTGATGGATTGTAATTAGTCCTGGGGAGAGGTTGTTTCTAATTAAGCAGGAGATGACAGACAATCACAACTGAACTCGAGAACAAATTATTAGGCATTCTTTTATCAGGCATTATAAAATCATGCATTTTAAAATAATTCTGTCCATTCTTGATGGTTCTCATTCATTTTGCTCTTCCTGACATTTCCTGTAGCAATATCTCTCTTCTGCAGCTTCCCAGGAGAGGATTTCTACCATGCATACAAACAGCACTTGCTGCAAATACTTTCTACCACCCAGACAATAAAATACAAAAGTCCCTTCTAACACCATAGTTTGTATTGAATGATCACAGTATTAATTTACTTTCAGATGACATCATTTGAAATGCGTAAAACCAAAGCCCTCTTTTAATGTCTCAGAGGTGACTATTTCAGTGAAACAAACTGCTCGATTTCTTCTCACGGGTAATGGTTTCACATTACACATCAGAGAATGGGGTGAAGTTTTGTTTTGGCCTTGATAACTTTTTCTTTTAAATAAACAGACAATTACAAAAATTTTAGATCTCAACATTTAAAATCATGATTACTTCTTATTTTTTGTGATAGTCATCTGTTATATGACATTCATTATAGGTATATATAAGCAAAAAAAAATTCAAGCAGTAAAAAAAGCTAAAACATGTCCCCAAGAATCCTAAGTGATTTAAGGAGAAAAAAAAATCCATTCTTTACTATTAAATCACTTTTGATAAGATAGTGTGGGATGTCCCAAGACTGCCTGCAGGTTTTACAGAGTTAAAAATAGATGCTTCCCAGATGCAGGCTGTATATTTTATTAACATGTCCCACTGATACCAGTAGAACACACACAACATGTCCAGGTCTACAAGGGGCTTCTTGAAGATAAAACAAACAAACAAACATACAAACCAGATGAAGCTAGATAGACAAGGCCTCTTGTTTCTTGACCTTAGAGACCAGTTCTGGCTTTCACAGTACCAAAGCCAGTGTTATATAACAAAATTCATTAGTGTATTTTATCAGTAGGCACACACTTTTCACATTTAAGGTTTGAGTAAACACTGTACAACCTTTGGTCGAAGAACATAGATTCATTCTGTATCTTTTATAGACTATTGTAAGTTAGGTCAATTTATTCATTTGATATTTGGGAATTAGATAAACAGTCTTTTAGTCATCTTCGTGTGTGTGTGTGTGTGTGTGTGTGTGTGTGTGTGTGTGTGTGTAGAGAAGGGGGTGAAAACACAATGGAAAGAGTTGTCAATCAAATGTTTCTGCAACATGCCTATACTGTTAGCATTTTTATGCAGAATGTTCTTGCTGTCTTTCAGAAATGATTCCATTTCACACAGCACAGAAAGTTTGCTTGATATCTAATCAAGCAATACTGCTTCCTCAAATTTGAAGGAGAATTTAGAAAGTTAGTTTTTATTCTTCTTCATTTAAGTATTATTTTTTAATTGCAGCATATTAAACATAAAATCTGGTACAATCTTTAAAAATAAATAGGACCTAACTATAAATGGGCCCTGTTGTGTTTTTATCTTTGACAAGCAAGTAATTGCTTCTCAAATTTATCAGTTTGTTTATGCAAAAACCATTTACCAAGCCTAGCTCAAAAGCATCAATTTCATCATTATCATCTTATTAATTTAGCCAAGCTATAACACAGCTGATTATCCCTGAGTAATATCCTCTGCAGCACATCATGTGTGGCAAAACCATCTGTACAGTACCTATTTAATAAATAAACCCTCGGCTAAATGTCTCTGTTTATTGAGAACTAATGTTTATAGAAAATATAATGGAACTCAATAAATAACTCAGCTTCATCAACCTGCATATGAATCAGTGCGAGGAACGCTGACATCATCACCTTTCAAGTACCAGAGGAAGCCAAATTACCCCAAAGAGCTATAGAGTCAATATTAAGGCATTAAAACTGCAATGAAGGCATATTAATGCTTAAAACTTCATCGTTGGCAAAGGGATTGGCACAATGGACATATTTTACAACTCTAGGAATGCGCAGGCTTTATGGCTGCTTCTTTGTTGACTGCTTTCCACTTTAAATAAAAAAAAAAAAAAACCTCAAGATCTTAAAAAAAAAAAAACCACACATACACACAAGAAAATTGCTGATTCTAAGCATTCATTTTTAAAATAATGCAAAGTGCTGATTCCAATTGTTCAGATTTAAGGGGGAGCCAACTTTTAACTCCCTGTTCTCTGAACTCATATTAGTGCAACCAGATAGAGGAAACAGCTTTTAACAAAAGTCTCAGCTGTATGGGTTTATTTAAAGACATTGTTCTGAGTGACGTCACTGGTTATGAGGCTGTGAGAAGGATGAATTCATTTTGCAAAATCAAAACAGAACAAAAAAAACCCTAGACCCCCCCAAACAAACAAACAAACAAACAAAAAAATCCACAGGAAAAAAAATTCACTTAGGGGTTTAGAAGCACTCTTCACGCTCACGCCTAGAGTCTTGCACAACCACCCGACATGCTCACAGTGATTTTCAGCACTATGCTTTTTTAATTTTTGACTTAATAACTTGAATTACTATGCGACCCAAATAGATAAGGGGTATATAGCGCACTTCCTTTTAAAGTTTACTTGTTCTCCCAAGTAAGTCACTGAAAAGATACTTTAAATATTTTATTAGTTGCTTGAGAATTTCTTACAGTCTTTGGGTCATATTTATCCCCTCCTAACTCTGGCCTGATACATCCGGTTCCCTCAAGAATTGTCTTCTGAGGACTGGCCTGCAAAGGCCTGTACTGCTCCCTGAAAGCAATCCTGGTTATGTGCATCAGTAGGGTCTGCGTTCTCCTGGACACCTCGACCTGTAGCCAAAATCTTCACTTTCCTGAGTTTCCGCAGGACTTGGGATGTTTTCTCAACATCTGATCATGATGAAAACTCCAGGAAAATATTGGACACTGACCTGTTGCTAGGGACATGTTGGCTCCTTTTGCAGGCTTTGCTTCTCTTTCCATGGAGCAGGGGACTCACCTGACTCACAGTTGATGGCTTCACACCTGAAAACACTTTCCCAGGGCCACGAGGTCTGGGTGAATTTGAATGACAGGAGCACAGGACTGTTGCTAACACCTCTCAAATGGCTAAGTTCACAGTGCTTTCTATTTTGTTTGCTGTTGCTTTTTTGCTCAAAATAAATATTGGAAAGTGTCACAAAAGAAGGAAAACACATGAAAACGCAGGGAAGATGAGGTCTTGAGACCTGGGGATAACAGTTTCTCCCCAAGAGGCTGCTTCCATTATGCTAAACCTACAGATTTCTTTCTTTTTGTTTTTTAGTGTTTCAATTTATACAGTAAGTTTTTGTGGCTTGCGCAGATGACCCGTTCCCCAAGCCTAGGAGGACTGGGGGTAATTCTAACAGAGTCCATGGACCTCCTAAATTAGGCGAATGCCTCAAACAAAATGAGTACCACATGAAACGAGCAGAAACAGTGAGATGGCGCCCGTAACTGCCTTGTGGAGCAACTCAGCTCAGAGCTTGCAAACACAGCACCCACACTACCCAGAAAATGCTTTTGCTCAAGGGTTTAAATTGTACACCAGGGAGCCAGCAACTCTGTTTGGTGGCCAGAGCCCTCATTGTGCCTTTGACATAGGTCTGCAAGTGAACCTGTCAGCAGTTTTGAATAGTTTGGGTTTGGTGTCCAAAGTCAACTTCCCAAGTACTCTGTCACAGTCGAGCCCAGATCAGTAGAAAGGCTCTTGGGTTGGACTAACTGGGCACGTCCACAGCGAAGGGGTTAAGGTGGAGGGAAGCTAGCTAAGAAACTCATGCTTTCAAGATGCTCACACTGAGAACACTCCTGAGATTAAAGCAAAGTAAATTTTTATCTATTTGTTCTGAATCTGCTCCAGTGTCTAGCCTGCCATTGTTCAATCCATAAAGTCACTTTCATCCCATTTTAAGAAATCAATTTCAAATAATTCTGATGAGAGATGATGTCAGTCACTGCCATTTTGAGCGAAGAAATCAGAATACCGATTCCAGTCATCCACCTTGAGATGGGTAACAGTGAGAAAAACCATCTCTGCTCTGTCTGAAAGAGAGGGCGAGCCCACGGCCAGTAAAACAGGAGCAAATTTGAACGCTTTGACCTGACCTGAATCTTAAACCCACCTCCAATCTGTTTTTAAAGGAGTAGTAATTCAGTTTGAATCTGCTAAGAACCAATATTAAGGGCCACTGAATACATGACAGACCATAATGCAAGGCTATAATGTAACAAGGCGTGGTGTTGGAGAACTCTAGCAATTAGTAGGTCTGGTGTATATTTGTGGAGAATTCTTGATTTGACACAAGGAGAAAACTACTGAGTATGTGGCATGAATTTGGCTTTTCTTCAACATACGGTAGAAACAAAGCATAGAATAAATTATAGCTCTAAAGATAATTTTATAATAAAGAGCACCAAGAAGATGGTTGTTTTAGTTTGGATGAGTTAGCCATAGTGAAATATTTTCTCATTCATCTTACCATGCATCTGTATTTATCAGGTGCTTTCATTATACTGGTCACTAGGACACTACAACGAGCATAAGGAGAAACATTCCAGGTTCGCAGGTTGCACAGTCCAACGGAGATTGAAAGGTTATAGAAACAAACACAAAGCTCAGCTGTGAGTGGAGCTATGATCGACAGACTCAAAATGGAGATGTTGGGAACATGCTATCAAGTGAAATAAATAGTCCCTTCAAATATCCACAATGTTAAAAGGATGCATATGCCCATAGCAAACCGAAAGAACGGTGCGACTGATACTAGCTGGCAAAGGGCTACTTGGTGCCCAATGTTCCTGGAGAATTTGGTATAGTGTGATGTTAACAAATTTTGTCTGTGACAATGTCATAGTGAACCTACATTGTCCATGGGCTAGTATTTGTTGTTTGGGGGAATTTGTTCCTTCTTACCTGGTGGAAAAAGTTTCTACCAGCTATGATTTAAATATTACTTACTACTTCAACTGGGATTTTATTAAATACCTATTCCACCTAATATATAGACTTTGGAAATGCACTGTTGACCCACAAATACACATGAATGTACTCATGAAACTTGCAGGTTATCAGGAAACACAAATCTTTAATATATATGTTACCAGTGTTATAAAAGAGAGGCCCAGTTTTATGACAAGCAAGCGATTTCAGTGGTTTGTGTTAGCGAAAATTCTCTACAGATGCAATTAAAGCTGATATATGAAAGTTTTTAGAGACCCATTAAACACTAAGGAAGAAAATGATGGTAGATGGAATTGAGGAACAAGATGCAGGGCTTAAAGCTTTAGTGACCTACTGTATTTATAGCTGAAAATGAAAGCCAATTTGGTTTCGTTCAGTGCTGGCCATGGCAGTTGCCATTTCCAGTTGCCCGAGTTTGCTGGGACACATGAAGACTGAGGAAGGAGAATGTCTTCTAAGCATTCACTGGGTCCCTGGACAACTGCTATGCCAGAGTGACTTTCATCCTTCTCCAGGACTCTGTAGTATGACCACTGAAACCAGAGACTGTGTTGTTTGGGTGAACAGTCTTTGATACTTGTGTCTCCATTAAGAAACTGCCTTGAGCTTCTGGGGTCAGGACCATCTCAGCTGGGGATAAAACTGAGAGGACTGAGACCAACTCTTCACTTTTGCTTTCCTAAGTTTTCTTTCTGGGGAAACACGTGTGGAAATAAATAAGCCTTCTTCCTCCCCTTGTCCTCTGAGGGAGAAAATAGAAAAGGAAAGGATTGGGAATTCTGGACTGAAGGAAAGGAGCTCGTGAACTGGGTAGAGATGGACTCACTGTGGTTTACAGCTGTCTCAGGTCCAGGATTTCTTGCTCTCAGAAGGAAAACGTCGCTTAGAAGCTCCCTGAGATCTCCAGCGCTCCTGGGCCGACACTCTTTCTCAGCAACACTACTATAAAAAATGCTCTTTGGCAATGAGGATCCAGATAATATAGCGTCATTAATATAGACAGTTCATGGTTTTAAATTCAATTGGAGGTTGGTAAGCCTTCATTTGGTCAGAATATCCCCAGGGTGACAGAGAAAATGACAATATAGTCAACGTAGCTGACGAGTCACATGGTTTCAGTCACTACAGACAGGTGTGCATGGTGTAGCTGTGAGGGCCCACTGCATGCATCTGAAAAACAAATGCACTGGAAAACTGGGTGATGGAACAGCTGTAGGACACTCAGGGGATCATTGTAAAACTCCATTTCTTAATTTAGCACTATATTTTATAATTAAGTATTTTATAAATATTGATGTGCTTAGTGCTAAGGAACTCCTCAAGTCAATATTAAAGTATTCTCAGGTGGGTAGTTTTTAAGCATATTAGACACATTCTCTTTTGATTATGTATATGTAGATACACCTAACTCTCTTTGCGTCTGTGGTCCACTCAACCAACCTGTTAGCTGGGTACAGGTCCAGTTGAAGAAGCTGTGTGCCCTTAGATAGCCTGGTGAGGTCCCATTCCACTCTCTCCGAGGTCCTTGGTCATTTCCCTGGGGCCACTTATGAGATTATGATTTGGGTCTTAAGTTTCAGAGTTAAATTCTCAAGTAAGTGGCTTATGAATGACTCTTTAGGAAATAGCAGACCGGACTGGGTGAAGAACCTCATGTGTCCGGGCTGGAAATTTTCAATAGTTGAAAAAGAACGGTATCTCCTCGGTGAATTTTGAAAATTTAGAATTTCTGATAGTTATTTATAAATATGGTTCATGTAAAAGGTGAGAGAATATATTAAAGACTTCATTTCTGAGACAAGTTATTTGTAACATTCATACCACAACAAACTGATCCTTACAGGTCCTGTGACTGTATTTGCTTTCTTCTTAGTATTGTGAATTGGGGGTATTTTGAAGACGGAGACTGATCAGAGAGAACAAAGTTGTTCCACCACCAGAGATAAATTCTTCGGGGAGGTACTTTTAAATATCTCATACGTTTCATCTTGTTTCTCTTTGTTTCTCACTCCTTGGTATTTTTCTAAAAAAACCTGTTTCAACTTAAAGGGTGACAGGAAGCATAATTGTAATAAAACAAATTGTACCTTCATTAGAAATTATAAAAGCTGTCAGAGTTAGACTTTACTACACTAAAACTGCCTCACACTTTGCTATGGATTATCTTACAATGTCTCTTTAAGAAGCTCTTATGATAATGAACCAAAATTGTTTCAGTTTTTTATTAGTTTAATATTGTATTGTTATATCATGCCTGAAGTTGTCAGTCATAACTAAGACCCTAACACCTCTAGGTGCTGGCCCTTCAGTAGTGAACACTGGACAAAGCTTTGAATATGGAGTTCCATTTGCATTGCACACTGTAATGCTTTCTTCACTCACGTAGGTCTTTGCTTCTGTCTACTCAAATTCTCTTTTTAACAGCACTAATGGGTGGAAACAGGACAAAAAGATTTCAGGTTTTAATGGAAAATGGATGATTATTTTGGTAAATTTCAGACCTCCATCTGTGAGTAAATCCATTACTTCTTTTTCTGGGCAAGAAGGGTCCACCTGTATAATTATTGACCGTCCCCTGTGACTGTCTCACTCTTGAGCACTAACCACCAGGACCCTAACTTTGAATCACAGATCATCAACATCATGTATAGCCATTTGCAATTAATTATAAGGTCACAATTGATAGCTAAATTAACAGTACTGCACAATGCTAAACAGGGGCTTTATTATTTTTTCTGGGTGATTTTATTTCTTTTAAAATTATTTTTAATGTAACAAATATCCAGGCTCTTTTTTTTTTAAAACAACACGTTTTACAGTGTCTTAAAAATCGTTTACTTATTTTAAAATTACGAATTCTCTTTGCACAGTTAAAGTAAGTAGAAGGATTATAAGAGCAAATATTCAGTTTATTGCCTTAATCTTGTGGATGATAAGTTTGCCCTTTTATTCCCTGGTAATCCTATACAGACTTATAAAGATAAACTTGAAACAGAGGACTTTAGTGGGATACTTGCTACAGAAAGGTTTCCAAAGATACGCTGTACAGCTCAAATCTTTTGCTTAGAAATGATACACTGTGGGCATGAATCCAGCTGGGTAGAGATCAACTCTAACCAATTCTGATTTTCAATTTGATTTCCTCATTTAATTTTATACGTGACCACGGAAGAAACTACAGAATGTGACTCAATGTAATCACCATTCAGACCCTTTTGCAAAGAGTCCTGGTTATGGACATGAGAAAAGACCAGTCTGAAAAACCTTCCCCTTTCCTATGTGTTTGCAGAGTGCGAAAAACACTGAGCAAAATCGCCTAGATCTTGCTATACTCGAATTGCGAATAACTTGAAATGTCACCTTGTGTGACTTTCCACAGTCTGTTCATGTCAGACATTAGGTACAACGTCTCACATGCTGCCACACGAGAGGCCTGGACTGGAGCAGTCACACAGTGGACCTTGTAAAAGGGACTGAGCCAGGCTCCACTGCTCAAGTGGAGCCGAGTGCCACAGGCAGGCCAGATTCACTACCGAGGGAAAGTCTGGCCCTGGAGTCCGGTTCAGAGTAACCCAAACCATCACCGTGTAGCTTAATTCTGAATTTCCGCCCCAGACAAAACTCCGATTAAACTCAATGAGTGTTTCTCATTTTAGAAAGCTGTTCATGGGCATGCCGCGTTCTTTTCTTAGATAAAAACATATCCACAGCCTCTTCCACACAAAACGAAAGCAAACACGTTCAGCACACATGTAAGCCATTTCTCTATGGGAAAGGCCATTTGTGGTTAGCACGGAAAGTATTTATGGTTTCACTGTTAATTGTGGTTTCTTTGTATTAGCCAAAAAAGGTAGCATTTTTCATGGTAGGGAGAGTATGAAAGAAATTGCCTTTCTGAAAAATGTCGTCATTTTCTGGGGTGCAAGGAAATGGCTGAACTTTAGACATTCGAACACCAAAGATACATACACAAGCCCAAACTGTTTTCAGTTTGATTAAAAGTTCATTCAAAATTGTCTCAATTGCACTTAGGTACATTTTCCAAGTAAAGACTGGATATATAATATTTAAGGCTTAGGCATACTTTTAGTTTATATTCGTTAACCAGGTGTACTAAAGTTTCCTGCTGAAACAATGCCATATTTAATAATTGTCAATTAAATTTTTTTGAAAATGTTAACTTATTTGCCGAAATCACTGGGCCGTTTGCTTTCTTGATTTCTCCCCCCATCCTTTTTCTCCTTCACTTGTAAAAATTCAAACTCACAGAATAGTCATGGTGCTGAAAAACTTTCATATTGCTAAACGTATAATTTTAATTTTAAAATTTTGTAAGGTAACTGAGTGACTCCTACACTCATTTTTTAAAGTAGGTATTCCTGCAGTTTCTGACTACGTCAGAGTACCTCACATGTCCATTGTGACCCTGTGGATGGCAGAGGCAGTGTGACTAGGCCAAGCATTAGAACACGGGGGGCCTGACATGTCAAACAGTGCTTCTTCACGTAACTGGCTTTTGTCACCTACTGAAAACATAAATTTCATAGCACTGCTATGCAATTTAAATATTGGGACATGTATATTTATATATGTTATAAAATACCACAAGAAAAACAAAGCTCTGAACCGTGACCCCATCTCCTTGTTCCCAGTGGGAGAGACACTGTTCTATAAGAAGGCTTGTGAGTATAAGCTGTCTGTTTAATCACATACATTTATGATTATCTTATGAATGTATCTGAAATTGACTCTAAATGAACATTTTATGATGTTAAATGAAGTTTTCCAAAGATCCGCCCTTATTCAAAGATCATGTAAAAAGGCTGTTAATTTAGATAAACATGTTGTGTCCATTGCTGAGCATTTATGTGATTCTGAGCTTTAATTTAATAGTTACAAAATCAAATACTTTCATAACTTAAAATCCACTATTATTAATGTTTACAATCTCTCCAGTAAAACATTTTAAAGGTTTTGGTGAATACTGTGCCCTCCCTTTCCTCTTAAAAATGGAATTTAAAGTGGAATTTATCAGAACATATGGATTCAAAAAATAGAGGTTAAATGATATGCTGTAAATTTTTCTGCCTCTAATTTATTATAATATATTTTATACACTGTATAATATTGAGTATCAGCATAGTAATATGTTTTACATGCTTACAGATACATACGTGTTACATTAAATTTTACTGATGGCCATAGAATATGATTTTCATGCTATTTTTGTGAATGTACCTTCATAATAATTAATATTTTAAATGATAGTGTTTATAGATGGAAGTTTTTTTCTCTGTGGAATTGTTAGCAGAAAAAAGGAATAAATAAAATCTCAACCCAGAGCTCACTTATCTTCATTAAAAAAATAAAAAAAAACATTTTTGTCTTTTCTTCTTATATCGAAAACATCAAATGCAAATAATTTTTTATACTAGATACTGATGATTTTTTTCCCTTTGTTCGTGTAGCAGATAATCGTACTTTTACTATCATTTTCCTGCATGCTCAAATATTGATACCAAGTAACCAAAGTATGAAAGCAGTTCTTACTAATGTGTTTTCACTAGTTGTGGGTGATAGGTGACAGTGCTTGGATAAAGGAAAAATGCATACATAAGTTTGTCATTTCTCACTGTTCATGGAAGAGTGAGAAGTAAGAATTCATGCTGTGTCTTAGACCCTTCCTCAGCAGAGGTTTCTAACGTTCCTTGACGGAGGGAGTCTCCCTGCTTGCCTTCTGAGCGTCAGCCTGTAGGGGGCACTCCTGAGCTGCCACAAAGAGACTACTGAGCCCTGTGTGTGGGTCTGAGATGTATTTAATATTCATTATGTTATCAAGACATTTAGTTTAAAAAATCCATAGCTCACTTTTAAAGCACACGTAGCCACAATTGAGTGAAAATCAGTCTCAGGTATTGAGACAGGCATTTGCATTCCCGAGCTGGCTAATAGAAATTTACAAAGCTTCTATGTTGGATGGGTACGTGCATACTTTTCAGGACTCCCTTCTTTTTGCCATTCTTCTTGGAGCTCAGGGTGCGCTGTATAATACCCAGAGTTTTATTATTATACTTCCAGTCTTGCTGTCTCTGCCTCACTTCTGGGAAGAACCACAGATTTTACATATAATTATGTGCCCCGCACTCAAGCTTATATGCAGCTGATCTTAAGTGGGACTGAAATATTGAATTGAAGGCTGTCTGTGGTACTCCACTACAGCCCCCGTTTCTCTTCCCTCTCCTCTCCCCAGCTCCAGTAGATCTACTTGGGTGGCGGTTCTGAGGACCACTTCGTGGTAAAGGTCTGGACCCTTCGCAGGGCTATCCTTCTGAGAGGTCTCCATCAGCATCTGGTGCAGTCGCCATGGCTTTTTATTTCGGTTCGTAGCTATCCCTCAGAGAGATAGTAGCATTAACTAACCTGACAGTGTGACTGTCTCCTTGTTGGTGTGTCGAGCCATCCTCTTCCTTCCGAAAGCGGCCTTCCACCTGGCTCCTGGAGCCCAGGGTCCTCTGTCTTCCCGATTCCGACCTGTATACTACTTTGACAAGCATTCTACTCTCTGATTATCTTCAGATTTCCCTCTCCTTCACAATTTATCCTGCCCTTGTCTACCCATGGATTCAACCTAGCAGCTCCTCGTTTATTGGTCCATTTAGAACAAAGTCCTTCCATAAGGTGTATCTGAATGATGTCCCCAAGGCCTCATCTTCTCTCTCCTTCTACGCTGTCCAGGGTAATCTCTTGAGATGGCCAGTGATCTCCATGCTGTTGAACCTATGGTCAGTCCTTAGTCCTCATCTGGATGGTCATAAGTAGCATCTCCTTTCCTTACAAGACAAGGTTCCTTCTTTCTTAAACATTTCTAAACGTGGCTTCTGAGAGCTAGACTCATGTTGTCCCTTTAGAGGTCAAGACAAATGGTATCACTTTAGGGAGCTAGTTTCTATCAGAGAGCCGGCTTTAAAACATGGATGAAAGGATACAGTTCACATCCAGGAGAACCGTGAGGGATGAGGTCAGGAAATATCTCAGTGCACAGACCTGATACACCTGAAGAGTTACTAACGTGATGAAGTGGAGAGCCACTGGCAGGTTATGACGAGGCAGTGAGCTAACATCTTCTAACTGCAGATGTGTTAGTGGCAAAGTGAACCGCAGTGGGGAGAAGCAGGAGAAGGATAATTGGGGCAAATGCTTCACAGGCTTGCAGAACCATTTTATAAATCAAGGGCTGGAAGCCAGGCATTGTAGTACTCATGTGTAATTAAGGAACCCTGAACAACACAGGGAAACATTACCTCAAAAATTAAGTAAAGTCACAAGTAAGTAAGTTAGTAAATAAGTTTCAGGGGTAACTGTGAAGAATCAGCTCATTTGTTTCAGAAGGTCGGAAGGGAATGCACACGAAGAAGTCTGATAGGGCCCCAAGCAGTAATGGCTAATCAAGAAATGAGTGAGCATGCCTGGAGACTCAGCAAAGTGGTCCTGGCTGGGATCATAGATTTGGGGTTATTCAGAGTTTAGATAGCATTTTAATCTTAATCCCGAGAGGAGGGGGAGGTAGACCTAGGCAGAGAGAGGTGACACAGAGCCCTGCAAGACTCACAGTGATGACTGCAAAGGAGCCAAGGAGCAGCGACCAGTCTCTTAGTCAGGTCTGCCAGCCTGCAGTCTTCACTCTGGTCCCTTCCCCTCATACACCTTGTCTTGCCTTCTAGGCAGCCACAGGTTGAGGTTAGCTCCCCTTTTCAGAACATGCCAGGGTTCCCCTTAGCATGAAAGATAGCCCAGGAGAGGGATGGAGGGAGGGAAAGACAGGGAGGGGGAGATTTTGTTTGAATATAGACATTGGTTGTTGTTTAAGGCTGTCTCTCTACCTTTCGCAAAATGATAAGCATTTGAAGTTAGGTGAGCTTTCTCGAGCAGGGAAGACTTTTATTTTGATAGAATAATTATGTAAGGGGCTTCTCCTTATCAAGGCTTTTTGGATACTAGACAGAAGAAGTTAGTCCTCCTCCCTTCTGGCCCTTCAGTACTCCAATAATGTCACACTTACTGTGACTGTATGGAAACTTAAACATTAAGCCTAAAGAAGTATCCTGTTTAATTCTGTGCATCAGACTGTATAAGCACATCATACAAGTTCCCCTTCATAAATCTAGAAAAACCAGTGAAAAAAGGACCTAATGTGTGTTCAGGTAAAGACTGTGCTGATGTAGCTTACACATTAATAACTTTAATGCTTAATACAACCCCTGTTCTGGAGAAAACAAATCTGAGATTTGGAGTGATTTTCCTAAGATCTTACAATCACAATATTAGAATAGGGGCTCAGAGATGTTTGGGTTTCTCGAATGTGTATTCCTTTGAACACATTGTGTTGTCTTATCTATTGTACACTTGTTTTACTGAGCTGTAAGCTCTGAAATGCTTTTTAGACTGAATGGGATTGAGGAAGACCCAGGGAGTGAAATCTTGAGGAAGAAATGTCTACTGTTGACATGGGTGTGGCCATGTCAAGAACTCCAATCCCTCACCTCACAGGAATGGCAAAGCTTTCCCCAGGCGAGATTCAGAGAGGCAAAGACTTCCTCAAGGATCCAAGGGGATCCAAAAGTGGATCTTGACAGCATGTGAGAAAAATGTCCACTATACCATCTCCCGCCCAGATGTTTATGGCCCCAAGACTTCAACCCTGACTCCTTGATTCGGCTGTAGACCATAAACCTGCCTCCATGTTCCTCTATGTTCAGGTTTGCAGTAGCCTCACCTTCCTGTCCTACCATATATGATAAACACGCAGCGCTTTCAGGGTGCTCCTCGGGGAGTCCAGTCCAGCTGATCCAAGCTCTTCTCTGTGTTTGTCTTTTCTTCATTCCCTCCCTGCCACAGTTAGGTCAGTCCCTGAGGCTGTGCAGGGACTCAGCATTGAGCAGTTTTGGATGGAGCGGAGGGAGAGAATAATCGTTGTCCACTGTGCTGGGTCTCTTCTGATCTCCTCCAAGTATCTTTATAATTGTTACAGCAGCTTCACAGTGATTTGTTCTCACCATTATTTAATGGGCAGCTGAAGCTCACCGGAGGAGGAGGCAGGCCATTTTCCTCATGTTGATGACAGAGTTGCTCCCAAACACAGTGTGCAATATTTTAAAATCTTTTATTGCTTCTTTCACTTCACATGCCTGCTCCAATGCTATCATGTCAGAAAGGCCCTCTCTTACCAAGGTGTCTAGATAGTCCTACCTCCAGATGACGTCCTCATAGTCTGCTCAATTTCTCTGTAAAAATCCATCACCACCTATGCATTATTTGTCCCTTTAGTTTCCTAGCTAGAATGCAAGCTCCGAGAAAGCAGGGATGTGACCGATCTTTGTTCTCTGCTGTAACCGAAACTCTAGGCTGTTGCACTTGTAAATGCACAATAAACCCCAGCAATGTGAATGTGGGAGGGTGTGGGACTGAAGATACAGGGGAATCTGATGCCGGTGAATTGGGGGATAATGCGTTCTTTGAATAAAATAAAGTAGAGAGGACAGTACAGAATAGACCGATCAGGTAGAAAAGACAGCAGAGAGTCTCCTAAAAATAGACCTTGAGAACACAGAAGGTAAGTTTGTTGTTTGCCATGGAACAGTGGGGTATCTAGAAGGGTTGGGGAGGTGGGAGAGAGAGAAACATATTTCTTAGCATCTGTTTGTAAAAGTAAGATTTCAAAAGAAAAGGAAACAGGTATTCAGAACTTGGGAAAATACTTCACGGAGACCACTGAGGACGCTGGCAGGAAGAAGGCTTAAAGCTTCCAGGCTTTGAATAAAACTTCATATTTAGAAAACGGGACATTTAATTCTTCAGAAGTCGAGGAAAAGGAAGTGTCTGAGGCAAGGAACAGTGAGAAGGTTTGTTATCTGCCCCTTAGTTTGGGATTTGGGGGAACTATTTTGTCCATGACTTCCTGTGTGTCTGGGGATGGGGCATTGGGATGGAGGCTGAGGCGGGATCTGCTCAGCCTCCTCTCTCTGGGCTTAGGCAAGCTCTTTTATAAGCCATTGGTTTTCTTTCTGTTCTCCTGCAAAGGTAGTAACATTGTCACTAATGGTATTAATAGCAACAATGCTGAGAACCCAAGCCTTTACTGAACACTTGCTGTCTGCCAGGCAGGATTCTTTACATTTCTCAGGATCCAGCAGCTTCTATTTTCTCATTAACTTTAAGAGACAGGTAGAGAAAATACTCCCATTTTCCACAGGACATGAGATGCCGTAGGTGTCGCTTCAGGTCATATGGCTAACGAATGTCCCAGAAGCATGACGAACTGTCAGCACCTATGCCTTAACCCCTCTTCTTCTCTAACAACATTTGACTTATATTGAGCTCTCAGCTTGTTTGAAATTCTGCAACAGCACTGACTTTCTGTGTCCTGACCCCATAGCTTGTCACTCACACGGCTTAGCTCCTTGCTGATACACAGCATGAGTGAGCTGCCTTGGCTTGACTTTCTAGGCACCAGTATCAGACCCTGGAGATCCTAGATGTTCTGGATCACAGGAAAAAGTAGAAGAAATATAGAATTTAGTAACTTAGGAAACAGAGGAAATAATAAAATCAAAATTCTTTTAAAAATGGGAAAAAGTCTAAGATATTGGATACGTTCTAGACAACAGTAGAAATTTTAAGTTGTAAAGGAATAAATATTAGGGAGAAAACGTAATAGCTCAGTTAGGCATCCATCTACTAAGTTCCACCCATCCAAAAACATTTACCATACCGAGGAACTGGAGACAGAAATGGAGCCCATTAATAGGTCAGGAGTGACAATGTAGGTATCCCAGAGATATATAACACTCATAGAATTAAAAAGATGCTTATGTTATTAGAAATAAAAGTTAATACTATTCTAATTACATATAAGTGGATACTGTGCCATGTATGTTGTCTTGTTTTCTGGTGTGATATTAAAAAGGGTGCCTTTTACTTTCTTGTGTTCAGTCCTAGAAGCATGGACTAGCTGTGACTACTGACATGCACACCTTTCGGCCTTTTTGGAGATGTAAAGATGAGATGGTGACCTAACCTTCGTAGATCATATTGTTGCATACATAAATTGTGTGAATGCTGTGATTTACATTGGAACTTCCCCATCAACACGTAAGTTCCATTCCTATGAGTCCTCCCTGTTTGTGGGAACAGTTTAGACATATATGAAGACAACTGTGAAGTCATCACTCTGTGAAGGCATGCCTCAGTGGCTCTGAAGCCAACACGGCTAAGTGCCACCTACTTCAAGACCTCTGTATCTCATAGAGGATCAACATAGAGTCTCAAATGAATATTCGGTGAGATTTTGAAATATTGAGGATACATTCCCATGTAAGAAGAAGCATTTGTAGGTTCTATACCTTTCAGATTCATTTAGGAAAATAATTGGGAGCTTTGATTTTGCTATTTCCAGCTTTGCATCTAGGTCTTGTATGCCATTTCCCATTGTTGGTATATGCCAGTCTTGGCCCATCACCTGCCAAAGGTGTGTCCTAGCTCCTTCACACAATTTCATTTCTCAGGCTTAATTAACATTTGTCCTTAAGACATTATCTCCCAAACCCCCAGACCAGACTGTAGTTCTGTCAAGGAAAGCTCATGTTTTGATGAGTATTCAGGATTGTCCAAGAAGTCTGAGCTTTGTAAGATCCTCTGTGTTTGAAAGGACATGCCTATAACCCTGAGCTTCCATGTTGTCATCTTCATTTAATTTCCATCAAGGTATTTTGTGTGTGTATGTGTGTGTATGTGTATGTGTGTGTGTGTATGTGTGTGTGTGTCTGTATGTGTGTGTATGTGTGTGTGTATGTGTGTGTGTATGTGTGTGTGTATGTGTGTGTGTGTCTGTATGTGTTTGTATGTGTGTATGTATGTGTGTGTGTATGTGTGTGTGTGTGTGTCTGTATGTATGTGTGTATGTGTGTGTGTGTGTATGTGTGTATGTGTGTGTGTATGTGTGTGCGTATGTGTGTATGTGTGTGTATGTGTGTGTGTGTGTGAAGTAGTTTTCTACACTATCCTTCCTTGAACTCCAGGCTGCTACTGATTTTCAAGGTTTTAGGAAAAAAAATATAGCGACATGCTATAGTAACTCCATGCAAGTGTGTCTCCAGTGTGACAGTTTTTTTCTACATAGGGAAAATGCCACCTCTCCACTATTGATATTCCTTGTTATGTGAAATATTATGGTTCTAATATCCAGCTAGTCTACACACGGCTGCATGCCAGCACCATCAGGGATGAAGGGATTAAAAGGTGATGAGGTAGGTGGTCATATCTAATATGATCTAGTAGAATTTGAACAGGTGAAAGAATGAAGTGTTAAAGTCTGTTTAGGGCACCATGAGGCAGAGAGTAAGAGAAAAACTCATGAGGAGACAGTGAGATATTTGTTGTAAACTATGGGACTTTTGCTGCTTTTCCCAAGAAAAAAGTCAAAGCACTAGGCAGTTTCTTAGGTTGGTGGATGCCTCTGGGAAGCTAATCTGTCATGGACTCCATTGAAAACACAGCAGCAAATCCTTGAGAGGATTCAGAGCGCACAGCTACCACATTTTGGGAGGCCAGAGAACTGCCATGTGAAAATACAGAACACACTGGAAGGAAACACTCTCCATTCACAGCAGACGTAGAGGAGCACTGTCTGAAAGAGTCGATATCTTCCAGTGACATCAGACTGGAGGTTTGCTATGGTTAAAATCAGTACTTCAAGATTTGTGTGTTTAAAACAGGAAAAAGACTGGTGGTTGGAAACCTCAGCTCTCTTTGTTACTGTTTTTGAAACATCAGGACATCAGCTTGTCTCTTGGGACTGTGCCCAGGAACTCTAATTTTGCAGAAGGATCTAGTCAGGCCCTTGGACTGAGTTTAGTATTCTAAATTAGTTGTAGTTTGATTTTACTTGGATTTGTGGAAAAACTAAAATTAAAAAAAAATCACCATCTAAGAGAGGCATTTCCAGGTTCTGCCTACCTCTCCTGAAATTGTATTTTGGTTGTTATGTTGGGCACACACAAGTAAAAAATACCTCTCTGAAAATGTTCATGCAGTGCAAGAAATCCCACTTTGAGAATCAGCTCATATTCCCTTAGACTGAGTGGCATCAGTTTATTCTGGGAAGTGTAGTGGGGTTTCTCTGTACCACTCAGTGATGAGAATGTTAGGATAAATCCTTTCTGTCCTAGAGTGTGTGGGTATCTGGAATACTACATAATTTTTTTAAATCACTAGACATATCAAAGGAGATGGGTAGTGAAAGACGGAAAACAGAATTACAAATTCAGACTACGTCTACTGTCACTGAAGGCTGAAAATAGTGAATCAGAGAAAATCGGGAGATAAGGGGTCATGCCCATCCAGGAAACAGTCAGGAACTGGAAGTCAAGGAAGCCATGTGAGTCAGCCAAGATGGCAGCAGGTGCAAACTGGAAGTGGGGCTGGTATTTATCAAAGGAACGAAGAGAAATACACATAGTTTCCAAGCTAGATTGCATAGGGCTTTTCCTTTCACCTTATTTCTGACAGACAAGGACCAGTGACTATGGGGCGAGGAGACTGAGGACTCCAGGACCACACAGCCCGCAGCTTTGCTCTGTTATCGGAGGGCTGGGAGTTGGGGGATCCGGAACGCCCTGGAGGTTTGGGTTTGGAAAGGATGACTGTGCTATGAATCCTTGTGCTTTCTGGAAATTACATCAGCATTCCCTTGTCCATGCTATTCGGAAATACGCATCACAAATTTAATTTGGTTAATTTACAAGCCTTTTTTTTTCTTTTTTTTTTTACCTGTTCAGTTTAATACCATTCAAATTTGCCAACAAGTGATCTGCCAGTCTGCCAGACTACTCGAGGCAAAATGTGAATCATCAGTGGCTAACTGGCTTTTCTTGACATTGAATAAATTTCCAATTTCCTATTTAGCAATGATGCATGTATATAACTGGCCTTAATAGGAAAACAAGGTCTTTCTACACTTTATCTACCTCATGTCCTCACATAATTCTGCCCCACTGTGTAGTATTTTGTTGGCCCAGCAAGCTTTACACGTATATACATTTGTATAAAGTGATGTGAACATATGCAGATTTACAGGTAAAATACTCATCGATATGCATAATAAAGTTTTCATTAACTCACATTTAATATTGTATCATATATCAAGGTACAATTACTTTTCAACCATATTTGAAAAGACAGAGATTTTGAGTTCACATACTTTCTATAAAATTCATCTCATGTTGTTGCTTTCATTACTTCATTTTTAGTTTTAATAAAAATGCATATGGAGATCTTGAGTGCGAGTGTTAAATTCACTGACGTAGGAAACCTGTTAAATCTGTTACATACCTGTAATATCTTCCATTTCTGATACATTAGATTGATGAAAATCAAAGTGATTTTGAAATTTTATGGATAAATACGTCTTAGGAATATATTCCTAAGAGTGTGGAAACTTTTACTCTCTTTCTTGGTAACTACATCAAAGATAATTCTTGTGGTTTAGGAAGACAAAAATATTCCTTGGAAAAACAAAAAGAAAATTAGCAAAAATTAGTCCTAACACAAACACCACAGAAAAAAAACACTATAACTGTATGCCCATAAGTATATGTTAATAAATTTAGTAACAAAAGTATACAGTGCTTCAAATGCGACTCATTAAAATGAACTTAACTGGATGGCAGCAGAATGTGAACGCGTGTACAATGTTACAGTAAATGGCCAGTGTAGCCTTTTTTTTAGACAAAGTATTAGGGAGGAAAATTGCATACTTGATGTCTGGTGGTTTCAAGAATTTTGTTTTTGTTTATGGATTGAGAAAATTCCAGTGGTTTCAAAATAAGAATAGAAATCGTACATTATTGTGAAGTTATTTTAAAACAGATGAAGGGCAGTCATAGAATATTTCTGTGGCGGAACCAGTCTCTATGAAATTCTTCATAGATCAAGGACATCATGTTTACTTGAGTATCTCTACAATTAATATTATTAATATCTCCCCCAGTGTGCATGTTCATGGGGAGATAAAACAGTCCTGGAATATAACCTAACGGGTAATTGAAAAAGGAACACATTTTTCTCAGATGTCTTGTCAATAACTTGAACTAGAATGTTGTTAAAACCTACAGATCTGTTTGTTTCTCCATTTGAACTCTTACTTCCCTTAATGTTATTCTGACTATGTTTATAGTAGATACAGATTCAGTGCAAAAAGACAGTTTGTCCATTGGCTAATTCAATATCTGGTCCTGGAGGGTTTTAGCCTCTATACAATCTAACCTTCAATCCTAACTCTAGAACATTTCTGCCTCTGAGACTTACTGCTGACTGACTCACTCTGACTAGCTCTTTCTGAACTCAGAGCTGTACTGAACTCAACTGACTCTTCTGGTTGGCTGATTCAGCTCACTTGCTGTTCTGGCTCAGAATCTTCTCCAAACTGACTGGGTCTTCACTCTGACTCACTCTGCAAACTCTTCCTGTTTCCTCACTTTTCCTGCTCTTTATTCTGATTCATTTCAGATGTCACTTCCTCTCTGACACTGTCTCCTTCTGAGCTCTGCTTCCTGTCTCTGCTTCTACTTGCTTCTGTCTTAGGGATTAAAGGTGTATGCTATCACTACCTTTGAATACTGGGATTTAAGGTGTATACTAACATTCCTTCTACCCTAGAGCAGCCAAGGTGCTGGATTAAAAGATTAAACATTCCTCTATACTTTTTAACTCTATATAAATACCTTCCTAGCTCATTTTGAGTGTGCAGAAATAAGGTCTCTTGAATATTTGGAAATCTGTGCATTTTCATCATCTCAAGTATCAAGGTAAGTTAACTGTAGTCTGTGAAAAGGATGAGTCACAAGGATTATTTCCCAAAGCAAGCTCCATTATTTCCAAACAATGCATTTATGGCCAAAGGCTGCTTTATAGAAAAATGTATGGAATGTTAATGGATAAGAATGATTTAAGGCCACCAAAAAGTCTCATGGAGATTTAGAATTATGTATAATACACACACACACACACACACACACACACACACACACTATACATTATATGCATGTATATTAACACATATGTGTACATATATACATGTATATACACATACATACATGTATACATATATGTATACATGTATGTATGTGTATATACATGTATATATGTACACATATATGTGTTATAAGATATTTTACTCATTATTAAACTGGATGTTTCTTGGGAAGACACTGACTAAATGTTTAATTCATTTCTTTAAGAATCAACATAATGTAATGGTTGCAACTTAACGATATTTAAAGGTTAAAATGTAGCATATAATTTTCATCTTGTGCAGGATCTTCCAAGTGTGTATGGTTTTTGCAGTTTCTTTATCTCATAAACATAAATTAAAAATGATTATGTCATCTTCCTCTACTCTTGTCACAAATAAAACACTTAAATTTTTACCTGTCATGGTTTGATGGCCTTACCTTTCCCGTGTACTTCTTGGCTGTTTAGTTTCAGGTGAATGACGTTTAATTCCACTGAAATCCTCAAGTGTTGTCCTAGCTTATCTGTGGTCGAGACAATGTGAGGTGTTCTGCCACCCAGCAGTTCAAACCAAGCCAACAAGTTTGAATACTTATTCAGTTCAGTCCACCCTTTCAGGCTACCAGAATTATTGTCCTAAAATGTAAGTTTGATCAAACTGTTCCCTTTATTAAAACCTTTCAAAAGCTCTTAGGATGACTATGAACTCCTACTTATAGGTGATTTCACAAAAACTTCACAGTCTATTTTATGGCTTCCGGCTCATCTATAGTGGTCTAAGGAACTGGATTTGGCTACTCTGAGACATCACAGCCACTAAAACTACTTAGTAGTCTCCATCTTGCTAGCCACAGACCTCTCTATTGTTTAGGTGGGGTGTTCTCAGTGAGAGCTAACCTCAGGAGGCCGGCTTGGGTTCTGGCATGCTGTAGAACTTATGGAAGTATCTCATTGGTTCATAGGATTCTTTCTTTCTACATATGCTGAATCTTAGTGAGTCCAAGAAACAATCATGAAGCTTCTCCAGAGGCCGTTCTTCCTACTTCCCCTGTCTGCTCCCTGCCCCATCGGGAACTAGATAAGTCTCAATACCAATTATAAAAAGCAGTTCAAGTTTTTACCCATGTAGAAGTTCCTCATCCATCATGTGAATTAGTGGGTGCAAAATAGGGTGTTTTCAGAAAAGGTGTGGCACACGTCCACACAGAGCTCCTTTGTGCCATGCAGTGACTGCATTAAGACTGTCCATTGTCGCTCTCTTTCACCAGGCTGTGAACATTTAGGTGATGAAGAACCACATCAGATTCACATTTATATCATGGGCACATGGTGGGACCAACAGTTTGTATGCAGAGGCGATGTACATAGAACTGTTGAGCTGCATCAGTCTTTTAAGACCAGGGTTCTCCTAGTTGAAGACTTAGAGATGGGGGCAGAATACTCTTCCCCTCAGTTTAATTCCACTGAAATCCTCAAGTGTTGTCCTGGCTTATCTGTGGTCGAGACAATGAACTGTGTTCTTCTGCCAGGATGATCCTTCGAGGCATTTATTTGCTAGGTCATCGTTGAGAAAAAGAGATAAGATTGTCTCTGTCTTACAGACCCTTTCTCAGTGTTTAGAATTTGTATACAGATTACATACACTTGTTCCCACCCTTATTCCGGTCCCACTTGGTAGCAATAGTCACTGACATTCTCGGCAATGCAGTTTGGCTAAGAATCTTTTATCAGTTTTCATGACTGTATTATGATAAGACAATGGCTGGGTCTGCTGTCAGCTGACAGATGTGTGTTTAATATATATTTGATCATGAAAGACTAATATGTTATGGCAGCAAATATAGTATAATGATACTTTTAAAAAGTTAGCATTTTAATGTCAGAGAAGCAAACTGGAAACTCAATAGATATGCACTCTGTGCCTTTTGTCTTCTTGTAAGAATCTGTCAATTATCTTAACCAAACTAAAAGTGTACTACACTAAAACTCACTTGACAGAAACATAAATAATCATATAATTACAAATAAATTCTGAAATTAGTTTACATTTTTAAACATGTAGGTCAGGTTACATATGGGAAAGTGTAAACACATAGACATTATTACTTCGTTGTCTGTGATTATTTCCAGTCAATTAGCTTATAAATTCCAGATTCTTTTTAATTCTACGGCATAATGCAATGTGAATAAATACCTGCTTTTCAGAAAGAACACAGTGCGCTGTGGCTATGGATCTAAAGATGTAAGCATCTCTCTATAATTTGTGTGCTGGTATTTTTGTTTTTGCTAGCCATATAATTTTGTTGTGATAAATAACACATGATACAGTTGGCCTTGCTCTGTGACCACCCAAAAGATGCCTAAAAGACTCTATAATACTGGCAAACGACTTGGGTCCACGACCACAAGACAATGACTACTCAAAGCAATAAGCACACAGATGGCCAGTGGTCACCACAGCTCTTCAAGGCAAGTTGATCTACAGATGCTAGACAGCATAAGGATTAAGGACGTTCATGGTGCCCTATGTTGCAGAGGACTGACATGTCCACCCATGTGTTTGCCTCCTTTCTTACAATGAAGCATTATTAGTTAATTGTGATTTGAATATATAGATAACAATTAATAAAAGAAAAGAACAGGGAACTGGATAGTTCTCCACTCAAACTGTTTCTTTCTAGTTCTTTGAACTTGGGTCTGTCCTCTCTCTTCCTCAGTTTCCTCATCAGCTAAAGTGAGCAAGTCAGTAAACTTTAGAGTTGAAGGATGAAACTGGGTAGTGTAGGTGTCAGTACCCAGCAAAGGTCCTGTCATATGGTAGACAGCCCGCTGTAGCTCGTCCTCTTGCCTCCACCCAGTCACCCACGGATCTTTCACCCTAACACATTTAGGAGTGACAATTAGAGCCAGGCCCTATACTTGGTTATGAGGTTAAAAGGAATAAGAGAATCATGTCTTTTGGGGATAGAGTTCCTCTTGAGATTTTCTCATTCTTAATCCTCTGTGCTTGCTTTCGTATGACTGAGGACCGTGACCGCTCTAGAGGCACTGGGACCTGGGAGAATGGAATCTAAACAGGAAGTGGAATGAAGTCTCATGCGGTCGCCAAGTTCATTCAGAGCATCAGACAATGAATACTCTGAGGGTTGAGAAGAGTGACATTAGCAAAGTGTCCAATCACAAAGGCAAGCTGCATGTTGCGGACAAGCCGTGCACATGGCAAAAACGTGCTTTTTCATAGAGGCTTATAAACCAGCTGTAATGAATAATCTTACATAGACCCCTATCTGCTACACCTGGGAGGGGCACAAGTGCGGTTTGTTTTTTTTGGAAGAAACTGAGGTCACCAGACTCTTGCCTTGTTTTCTTGGAGTTTTCTCACAAGCACTCAGTTTTCTCCTCACAAGACTCAGCTCTTGGACCGTGTTCTGACAGAAGAACAGAATCAGTGCCTTACACTTGCGAGTCCTAGCATTTACCATTGAGCCACATCCGAGTTCCCAGATCTTTTAATTCTTATTGTGAATAAAAGGCTTCTACAAGAAGCTTGATGATTTCTTAGCAAACCACATGTGTGCAACATCTCAGAAATGATGCCAAACCTGTTCCCCATCTTTGCAAATGGCCTATTACATGTTCTTCCTTATTTTTTCCTTTGACTTTTTCTAACACCTCACTACAAATCTTTCTTAAGCTAGACTCTTCTATGGGTTCTCTTTAGACAAATGAAATCAGTGACTTAAGTGACTGTGGTCCCTAGCTCTCATCATATGTGTGTGTAACTCTAATTAATAACATCTGCCCAATATGTCTTTGGCAGTTGGAAATAGTTTCTGTGTTATATTGTAAGCATTTGGCCTAGACTCTATTTCCTTTGGATCCCATCCCTAAAACTGCTTTCAAAGCCATGAGGTTTTTAATAGGATGACTATTCATCTATTGTTCTTCCTTTATTCTTGCTCTTTATATTTACCCTGATAGAGAATGGCTGCTTCTTGTTGCTCTTAGCTTGGGGTAGTTTATGTGCTTCCGTTATCCTAGCATCTCTGCATCTTTTCATTACTGTGATTTCCTCTGATGCTATTCTCAGACATAACCTACATCCGGAACCTCACTTCTTGGCAAGCCTGGGCGTGGAGATAGCTGTGATGTGCTAACTAACCTGAAATCCGTGTTGACTTTTCCTGTAGTATAGATTTAATAATTCAAAATTCAAAATTACAGTGATTTTAGGCAAAAAGTTATGGCATAGAAGGCCCTACATATAAAGACAATGAAATGTCCAAAAACTCTGTCCCAAATATATATGTATAGAGCCTGCGAAGTAACTTGATTTCACTAACCAAAGTGTGAAGCTCCATGGGTCGTTTTACTATCAAGAGATCAGATTCCTCTTAGATACCAGGCTCGCCTACTCATTAACATGCAAGGGGGCCACCTAAGGAGTCAGCAGCTCTCCTAAGGTGTCTGACCAAGTTAAAGGATGGTACTGTAATTAGCCCTGAGCATTTAGAACTGGCTATGTTTAAGTTTTTGCTGTGTATACTACTGTATGGAAACATAAATTACTCAACATTTTATCTTTGTAAAAAGGAGGTGAGAAAAATGGGAAACACTAAGATGGTCTGATGGAAATTCATTCAGCTGACTAATAAAAGCACAGTCAGATGGAGCGATGAGCAGGAACTCAGGCCTGCTCTGTCCTCGGAATCACAGTGTGCCTTCTGAGAGCAAGAGTGTCATAATAAGAAATGGTGGCAGGACGTGGAACTGACACCCGGCTGAGCCTACTGCACAAGGTTTTGCTTTGTTTTGGGTTTTTGAAATGCTCAAATCTGTGAATTCTTCTCTGCACAAGCTCACAGGATCTTTGGAGGCTGAAAATCAGGATCAGGAGGCACAAAAGAAACAAAAGGAAAGTCATCTTATTTTTAGCAAAAGAAAAAAGAAAAAAAGAAAGAAAAAGATAGTTTAAGTGTTTCCTAAACTTCTACCTTTTGTATTTACATCTCACATATCCCTACGTTTATTCAAGAGGAAGCAGATTGAATCTAGTATCATTGCCACACAATACTGTACCATCTGGTAATGACAGGAAAGGTGCGTATAGATTAGATTCTGTTCAGTGTCACCCACACCTGAGTCTATAAAATCATTGAGTTTGTCATCCAAGCTAGAATGTATAGCAATGCGATTGTTTCTTTTTGCCATTCTAAATTTGAACATTCTATGCATCAGGCCTCACACTTGTTTATTATCCAATGGATGTATAAACAAGGTACATAGCAGCCAGGACCACATTTCACCCTAGTAAGCATCCCTGTGTCTTGGAAAGGTTGGTTGATTTAAGGTCTAAAGTTGGTCCATAAGGGTTAGCTTGTTAACAGTCTGGGCCATTTATTTACCTTCTTGACCTCTTCCTCAGAGCCTAACATGTCTAAGCTCCCTAGGCTTTTATGATTCAAAGCAGACAACGCGAGTCTGAACAGGGGATTCCAAACACTTCTTAATTAACACAAAAGTGCTAGTCAAATTGACCGATATTGCTTTTCTGTTTTTCAACATACTGAATTAATCTTACATGTGCTTGCTGCAGTTTGGGCTTGGGCGAATACAGCTCTCTGTTATTCACTCCTTACTCTTGCTTAGGCAAAACCCTTGGCTCCATTTTTCACTTCTCATTCTGAAGGAAGGAATAGATTATGTATGAGATATCTAGCTTAGGCTACTTACATGACCTTAACTTTATGGTGTCTTTCTGGATACATTCTTGTTATGAAAGGTTGAAAGAAATCAATACTACTCCCTATCACTCTTCTCATTTGCTTTATTCTAATACAACTTCATTCTTCTCTCTTTTTCTTGGTTGGATTAGTGACTTCACTTGTTAAGTTCCTTTCTCCTGTATTAAGTAAGATTAGCTGGTACAATGGCAAAGAAAAAAAAAAAAGAGCTTAATGCTCTCAGGAGTTTTCAGTCCAGTTAGGATGGCCATAAGGTGGCCGTGAAGTTATGTGTGTGGTAAGGGAACTGGCTGTGAGAAATGTATGGCAGAAATGTGTGTGCTTGCTTGTGCGAGTAAGCTCAAACTGGTGTCATCGGGAGCTATTAGAAGAAGAACCAAGCCAGTCAGGTTCTTTCCCTCAAAAATTTGAATCAGGAGTACTGAAGCTTGCCAATTAGCAGCAAGCCTTTCATTGGAAAGGTGCTACGGAAAGGCTAAAGAGTTGAGGATCATCATGAAGTAGACAGTGTAAGTAAACAAGTGATATCACCCAGGTTTCTAGACAATACAATGGGCGTCTGAAAGGAGAATTGGAAGCACCACCGGTGCCGGACAGCTCCCAATAAGAGACGCAGTTGCTGGAAATACTGCAGAAATTGTGCTTAGGAAGGGGAGAGTCTTACTAAGTCACACATCATTAGACTTTAAAAGTTCAGCGTGAGATAATAAGATGTAGTGAGTATCAATATTGTGTCTAGAATGATATGGTTAGTAGTGTGACATTTACTAAACAAACCAAGAATTCCAATATCTATCTCTTCCTGCAGCATCTGGTACAGCCTTTTCCTTTCAGAGTTATTTGAAATAGATGAGACAGGCCATGTAAAGCAGAATTCCTTATGCATTCATTCTGAAAAGATGTTAACTATTATTTTTTAAATTGTGTATCTATATACTAAATAGCTTGTGAAACTGGTAACCTTTGCAAGCTATACACTGTAGCAATGGATACATAATGCAAGGAAGAATTGTTAGCAGCATAGGAAAAGAAATACTCTATTTAGAGTACACAAGAAGCATTTTCTATCATAAAGGTGTTGTTTGCAGCAGTCTTTTCAGATGTACCATGTGTGTATTTATACAGGGCTATGCTCACGATAATTTGAAGACTACTGCATTATATGTATACCAGTGGGAGTGGTATCATGACATACACAATTAGTTGGTTTCCAAGTCTATTTTGGAAGAAGGGACAGAAGTCTGTCTATTGGTGAGGCCAGTTCACATGCCAGGCTGTTGTGTGTGTACGTGAAGTAAGTGAGCTGTCAATAACTGCGCACCTCCTGCTTTAGGGGTTTTGGAATCCCAAAGCTTGAACTAACTTCTGTCTTTAAGAAATTTAACATCTTTGTTGGGATGTCTCATGTGCCAACTCTTCTGTATCCTTTAGATTAAAAAGAGTGTTAAGTGTTCTCGACATAAAATTATTTCTATGTTAAGTAATAGGCATGGCATTTAGCTAGATTTAAACATTGAGCAATGTACATGTACTTCAAAGCATCATGCTATACACAGTAACAACAAAATTCTAATCTGCCAATTAAAATGAAAGAAAAAATGGTAAACTAGAGCATCGAGTCCCACCAGTCTGAAATATGCCCATGTAAAGACGCAGTGGGTATAATAGTTCAGCCTTAGAGACCGAAACCAAGCTTGTCAGCTTACATTCATCAGAGTGAGACAGGCCAGGGACGAATAGCTTAGATACAAGATTAGTTATGTGCATTGCTCCATAAAAAACAGAGACTAATACAGTCAAGCAAATATAGAAATAGAAACAAAGCTACTACAAGACAATAAAGACAAGAGGAAGCTTAGGAATTGTGAAATACATGATGCTTTGAATAACTCCCGGAATAATATACAAAATTTCTTGAAATGGGAAGTTAAGACTTCAAAAGTGTTGGATGACGGTCTGGAGCCAGCAGCAATAACCATTAGCGCCACATAGGATAGGGCTGCAACGTTTGTAAATGTCTACACATCGACAATTAAAATGGAGGGCAAGCAGCTTGGTTGCTGGAAGACAGAGCTGAGGACACTTGTGTGAGATCAGTGGCTTTTTTCCCTTACAGACAAGACACACCCACTATCCCGCTTCCTCTTCTACCCTACTAGCAGTTCTTTGAATTCCTTCCGCTCCCCAATGACACCTCCAGTGCGCTTGACCTCACCTAATGCCACCACGTGGAAAATGTCACACGAGAATCTTCCAGAATTCTGACCTCTCTCCTGAACTCCAACTCTTTGCCTTGCCTCGGTCCTGTCTGCAGGCTCCCTTGTCAGTCACTGGGAACTCTCATTTTGGTCGCTCGTGTTGCAAAGTATGGAGTCTGAGTGGGCTATCTTCTCTTCCAGCTACTCTTCACAAATATGGACAGAATGTGCTACCCGTTCATTCATTCATTCATTCATTCATTCATTCGTGTGCACTTGACATGCTTCCGAGAATAGTGTCTAACGGCTCATTCATTCGGTGTCTTTATCTTTCTCATGATATGTTCTTAGCAAAGTGGTCAGAGTGAACCTTTAAGAACTCCATCAGGTCACATTCCAACACATTCCACATCCAGACCTCTGATGGCTGTCCATATGAATAAGAGTCAAACTAAACTTTCACACAGAGACTGTGTAACTCTCAACGCAATGTTTTTGTCTATTGGAATAGAGCTATTATTAAGCTAGCCTTTCCTCTCCACCACCCAATCTCTTCATAAGATAAGTTGATGGCTCAAAACGTTTTTTTTTTCTTTTATATCTCTTCAAATCCCTTTAAAAGTGCCATTCTTTCGGTAGCTGGCTGCAACCACACTGCTTAAAATTGTATCGCTGAGTTCCCATCTTCTTTTCTTTTTAAAATGTATTTTTTTAATCAACTAATTTTTTCATTTCTGTGCAGATCTGCTCATCCTGCACCAGGGCTGGACTGCTCATCCCTGCACCAGGGTCGGACTGCTCATCCCTGCAGCAGGGCTGGACTGCTCACCCTGCACCAGGGTCGGACTGTTTATCCCTGCACCAGGGCTGACATGCTCACCTTGCACCAGAGCTGGACTACTCATGCCTGCATCAGGGTTGAACAACTCAGGGCAGGACTTCTCGTTTGTACTCTAGGGCTCGGCTTATGTTCTGGCACATTTTATGTGAAAGAAAAATACATTCTCACTATGTCCTTTTTACATGAGCTTTCTGTTAAAGGAAGCTCAGTTTAATCCATATCTGATACAAACACGAATAAGTCTTTTATAGAAAATACTTAAATGAGAAATATGTCTTAGATATATATGCCTTGCTACATTTGTACTCTAAAAAAAAAAAAAAAAAAAAAAACAGAATTAGAGGAATAGAGAGGATCATGTTTTATCCTTTTATACACTGGCAAAAAATAAACCAAAACAGCTTAAGATTAAGAACGAGAGCTGTGAAGCTAGATAGTTGAAGTTTAAATCCTTGCTTCTTCATTTACAAATAGTGTACGCTTAGGACATTTTCTCAACCAACAGAGTTTCCTTCTATTACATGAGCTAATAGCTTTAGAAGGTTCCAAATTATACCTGGATTGTAGCATTTTAATGATTGCTATTTAATTCTTATAGAATTGAGGGCTGAGGTACATAGATTTCTGGAAATTGTAGACATAGAAAACAGTATGAGACACCTTAAAATATATATGAGTACACTTATCCACCCAACTAATAGCATTCTCAGAGAAGTAAAGGATTCAGAGCTTAAGAATATATGTTCAGGGACAATAATTGTATCAGAATGAGAGGAGGAAGTATCTAAGTTTCTCACAAACTGAAGTCAAGTGAATTGCTTTTCAGTGGAAGGGTGGTGAATAATTTATACTATACTCCATGCTGAAATATTATTCAGTCATCAATAATCAATTTTGTATGTCTCAATAAACACATAGAATCTCTATGATCTACTGTTTCCTGATAGCAATAAAAAGTCAGAAAATCCCTATGCTGTATCCTTGCAAGTGACTGTAGAAACCGGAAGGCTGGATTGGGATTAGGAGACTAACTTCAGCTACCACGTGTGCAGTCTATAGTCATGTTAAAGTGTGGGGTAAGGTTAAGAGATAACTGCAGTTTGACAAGGTGAAGACAAAAGGATTCTATATCATATGTAAAAGTACCCATGAGAGTAGGTTCAGTTCGTATTCTGTAAGCATGCAAAGACCTTTCTCAAATGTTCATGGTGGTAGTTGAGGTGTTCATGGTAGAGGTGAGGGTTCAGACTATTTTGCCTTCTTCTTTCCAATTTAATTTGTTATCTGATTTTCAAAAAATAGTACTGCATAATTTTTACATTAAGAACAGTCTTTCATTGTGGAATTTAAAAGGGGTCTGGAAGAATGGTGGTTGTAATGAGCTCTGAAACGTGGTTCTGCTTAAGAGAAGCTAATCTGTAGAGAGAAGGAAATGTGGGTGTCTCAGTAAGTGTGGATGCTGAAGGAAGGTTGATTACAAGTCCCTCACCGCAGAGGGCTTCAGTGCTCAGTCAGCACTGTGTAGGCAGGAGATAGAGTGGGTAAGTGAAGGGGAACTCTTAGGGAGCGTTGAGAAGATGAGATACAGAACAGGTGAGGAAACCTGTGCTGGGGACAGGCAACAGCATGTCCTCAGAGGCAAGGAGGCGTTGGGGTGGTGCAGAGAAGAAAGGGAGGAGAAGGCAGAGAGAAGAGAGAGGGATCCGGGTAGTAAAGGATAGGTGTTCCAGGCAGATGGGTTTTATTTTCTTATCGAGTTTTAAGAGTCAGAAACTTGTTGGGAGTGGCTGTAAGGAAAGCACTCAGGGGAAGAAAGACAGATGGAGCTCACTAGACTTGCTGGGAAGAAAGCAATCTCCCAGGCATGTGCGTGTGCGAGTGTGTGATGTGTGTGTGTGCATGTGTGTGTTGTATGTTGTGTGTGTGTTGTGTATGTGTGCGTGTGTGTTGAGTGTGTACACATGTGTGTTGTGTGTTGCATGTGTGTCTATGCATTTTATATGTTGTGTGTGCATTCATGCAAGCATGTGTGTGTGTGTGTGGTGGGGGGAGTCACTCTCTCCTGGCTGGCTGCCCTTATGTTCTGACCATGCTAGATCAACAAAAGGTGTCAGGATCCACTCCAAGTATTGAGAATAGTGACGTTATATTGGGTGTGACCTAAAAGGGGAACTCCCCATTGCACAGAAACAGGGATGCCCTTTCAGTCCCTGCATGACGCTGTTTGCAACAACTCACTCTGAGTGTGCTACAGTGGGAGTGCTCTGAAAATAGAAACAAGCCATGTTACACAGGAGAAGTCCAACTCGTAACTGGAAAATATTGGGCAACTTGTTCATATGCAGAGTTGAAGGAACCTAGAAAGTTTATGATGTGATTTTTGTTCATCCAATATTTCAAGCCAATTAGAAAAAAATCATTGGAGGAAATAGCTGAGCCTGATTTTACACGGGAACCCAGGAACATTAGCTATTATTATGGGTTGATGTTGAAGACCCTGTCTTCTTTGGAAGTTGTTAAACTCCGTGTTATCAGTCTACTTCTAACTCACGTGAGGTAGTGAATGCTTTACCTGGTGGGCCGCATGGCTGCAGGCTTTGTGGTAGCTCAGGCTTCTGCCTCCTCAACAACCGATCTTGCAATTAGAACTCATGAGATATTCTGTAGCACTGTTTCCTCCGTGTCCGCAACCACACATATTATAAGAGTGATTATTTTCACAGCTGATTCTTGATATTCATTTTCCAGTGGAGCAATATGCCCGCGTGGTGCACCGGTTATGTAGCTATGATTGCTGCGAATGCTTGCCACAGGGAACTGCTAGAGACATGACAGATATTCTGAGGAACAACAGGTTTCTGAAGTTATACGAGACACAAAAGGGTCTGTGAGCTGAGCAGTGGTCCTTGGAGGACCAGTGGAGTTCTGAGAAAAGAACGGAGATGTCAGTCTTTGAGTTGAGGAATATGAAGGTGATGATACAAGGGAAAGCGGGCTTGCAATGTACATTGGATACCAAGCACATCTGCTAGGTGAGACCGTGAGGTCTGGACAGATGGTTCAGGCTAGGTAACAGATTTTAAATTAGGATTTGTTATGTTGAATAGGAGAAAGTCAGGCATCATCTCTTAAGAAATGAAGATTGGGGCTGGAGAATGGTCTAGCTGTTAAGAGCACTTACTGCTCTTGCAGAAGATCCAGATTTGGTCCCAGCACCCAAATCAGACAGCCCACCACTGCATATAACTCTAGTTCCAGGTGACCTGAAATGTTCTGCAGGCGTCTGAGTGCACCATGTAGTCATGGTGCATATAAATTCAGTCTCAAAGTAGAATTTCTCAGAATGGCAGTGGTGTGACCGAGGAGGGCTGGCCAACAGCTTCTGTGATAAGACAGTTCCTAGACATGGCTAAGAGTGAAACTTTGAAGCTAGGTGGGACTTGGGATTCTGAAGACCCCTCTACCATAGACACAATCCAGAGGCTGTCACTCCTTTGTAACCTCAAATCTACCTCGCAGAATTCCAAGCACCAGGGAATCTTTGCTTTCGAGCTATCTTAAAGCACTGGGCAGTTTGTTTGCACTCCTGGGTTGCTAAACTGGCTTTGCGGTTTACGGAGTGCACCTCTCCTCACCACTCGTGGACTTAAGTGACTAATTTGCCACCGAGCCACATTGTTTGCAGGAGCCCTATTCCATATTCTAGCGTTGACATTTCTTCTATTTTTATAGAAATGTGAAATTTTTGATGCCTTTGTAGGCATCACAGTGGTTATTTTATAAGAAGTGCTTTAAGGCAACCTGGGCTTTGGCAAGGGTCGAAGGCAGGTATGGCTCGTATAAATGTTCCTGAGCTTTCTGCTTTTGTTGCAGGCACCTGCTTCAATAGCTTCGTCTACATAGATTGGCAGTCTACTAGATGGCATCTAGTCACTCTTCTTGTAGTGTATTTCCCTGTGTTTTCTATAGGGTTTATGTCTATTTGTTATTTTCTTATTGAAGCTATACCACATTGCCACTGATTTGGTGACCCGAGACAACGGGAATTTATTGTTCGGTTTCTGGAGGTCAGCAGTCCAACGTGAGTCTTGTAATGAGCCTTTGACCAGGCTGGTTCCTTGTGGGAACCTTCTCCTTCCCTAACTGTTCCAGTTTCTAGAAGCTGCGTATACCCTGTGGCTTACGGGTCCACGCCACATTGCCTTTTCTCCCACTGCTGCTGCTGCCCCACCACCTCTGCCCACCTGCCATTGTCCTGCAGCCCCAGTGATCACATTAGGGTATACCTGGACCAATCAGGAGAATCCAGGACCATTTCTCCGTCTCACGGTCCTTAATTTACCTACGCCTGCAAGGTCCTTTTATACATACGACGTACCCTTCTATGGACTTGGTGGCAATGATTTCGCTTACTAGACATTTTTTTCAGGTATCATTTCTCAGGGAGCTATGACCTAATTTCTCACACATGTGACTTTTCCTGGCTTTGAATCCTGGAATTCTACTCATTCTCCTTTTAGGTAGATGCAGTTCCTTTTGCTGCATTAGGATAAGTTACAGCTTTGCACTGTCCCCCTAACAAGCAAAATAATCCCAAATTTGCTGTGGATCTTGTCTTTGGGAACTTACACCTGTGTTGTGAGCATTGCTGGAGGTTTATCATATTTGCCTGTTTCTTAACCACTCACAGAGAAAGATTAGCTGGCCATCTTTGATGCTTTCTGTTGCTTACAGAGCAAAGATCAGAGTTGCTTGATCCACACCCCCAGTGTGTGATTGGCCTCACACCCCCCCCCCCCGCTTGATCCACACCCCCTGTGTGTGATTGGCCTCACCACCCCCCCACCTCACTTGATCCACACCCCCAGTGTGTGATTGGCCTCACCACCCGGGTCTCACCTGGTAGGGCTCCCTCACATCTATCTCCAAGCTGTGCTGGATTTGCTTTACTCACCAGGTGGTTTCAATGTCTGTCCCTTATTGTTCTTTTGTAGATGTGTGTGCCTGTGTTGTGTGTGTGTGTGTGTGTGTGTGTGTGTGTGTATGCATATTCCCCCTTCTCACCCCACACATGTGCACACACATACTCCCCCTTCTCACCCCACACACGTGTGCACACACGTACTCCCCCTTCTCACCCCACACATGTGTGCACACACATAGTCCCCCTTCTCACCCCACACATGTGCACACATGTACTTCCCCTTCTCACCCCACCACATGAACACTTCCTCTTCCTTCCTTGCTATTAAAACAACTCTTTTCCATCTCTGATATCTCAGCTTAGAAGCCTCTCACACTAATTTATTGAACTTCTCTGATCAGTTTCTATACTTTTAGACACTGGTATGGCATATGTATCTCTTGAATGTCTCTTTGCACAATTATTCAATTTGTTATTGCTTATTTAGCCTTCTTCCTCCACTTCCTTGCTTAACAGACAACTCATTGAGGGAAATTTTCTCATTCACCTTGACCCTTTGCATAATACTTGACACGTGGAAGAAAGTACTCAGCTGGTATTTACTGACGAATATTCCGCAAACAGGATACTCATTCTGTCGAGAGGTTTCTTAATGTTTGCTTATTCACTTAACTCCAAGAGGAGTGATGCATTTCTTGTTTTTATAAAAATCTTTAAAAAAATCTAGTCTTTTTGTTTTTATAATTTTTTGTCTTTTATGGTAGAAAATTTTCCCCATGTAGATTAGTTCTTTATTAAGAAGGCTTCTTCTTATTGGGGTACTGAAATGCAGGGCAGCACAAAGGAATCTACCTGTGATCCAGGGTTAATGTGAAATAAAGGGGAATGATAGGGTGCACACATTTGTTCTTTCTATTGTGATGATTTTTATCCAGAACAATTCAGGGAGCCTGAGCCTGAGTTGATGAAGGGACATGCCAGGTCCCCTTGCACTAGTAGGTGGGCTGTCCACCTGAGGTATGTGTGTGGCTGATCCTATATCCTGGTTATTTTACATCTTCATGGAAGACAGAATATTTTTCCTTGCTAGTAAATGCCAACCTTGATCCACCACTAACAGGGTTTTCTTTTGTATGACCACAAAGCGGTTTTTAAAAAGAATTTTATTACACAAATTTCCTTCCATTTCAGTGTTAAATATGTGTGCCTTTGCTATAGTTGCCCAAACTGGACGTGTGCTGGTATCACATCTTTCTTTCTAGTAGATAATTCTTCAATTGTAGAAAACTCTTCAGTTTCAGCTTTGCACGTACTCTAACAAGGGTCTCTTCTGCTTTCTGAACCTTTCCGGGTTGTAACAATGCACGCCATATGGCCTCAACAAACACTCCTTTGCAATGCCTAATTTTTTGCAGCCAGCTTTCCCTCTTGAATGTATGTACTCATGTGATTTTGCATATGCTTCTCTTCTGTAGTGATCCAGATTCTTTGCTCTTCTGTTATTCTCTTTCACCATTGCTTCAAGGTCTTTAGCTTAAGCAAAAGACGACAGTGTCATCTGCATATTTGAGGTGTCTCTGGTCCTTGAGTCCTTCTCTTTATCTGTGAAAACCTTGAAAGTTTTCTCAAGGCAGGAGGTGAAGAGTCTTAGTGAGATACCACCTATTAATTCTACACTACAAACTGACCTTTACCACCTAATTTTCAAGTTAAATGTGACTGTACCACGTGTGAGGACGGTTGGGGCACTTACCGTGCGGGTCTTCTATTGCTTCTTTTTGCGGGACTCCCAACAAAGCATCGGTTTCCATTAAGTCAAAATTCTTTTCAAGTCTCACAAAAGCCATACAAAATGAGTTGTTTATTGTCTATTGTTCAGCATCCTCTGCAGTCTGAAAGCAAATAAAAAATGATGCCCACTTTAGCTACCTATACATCCTGGGTTCCATCGGTTGTTACATGTTTATTGTCTATAAAACAGTGCATCTCTAATTGAACTTCTGGGCCAAAGATAATATTAATCAAACAATTAATTAAGAAGCAGCAATAGAAATGAATAGATGTTGTAAGGACACGGTCAGACGTCCAAATTGATTCAGCCAACACTATCATTCCGTTCAAAATGCAAGCATAAGAAACTAGCAAATAATGAATAGAAGCCATGCAACGACAGGACCGCCACACATGTTTGTAGAAGGCAGATACAGTGAATATCCAGGCAGCCTTCATGGATGCTCTCACAGGCTTCAGTTCTGCTTCTCCCTGGGTCGGGGACATGCTGAGAAATGCTAGCTCGGCTGAGTCTTTTTCCCCTTTTTGCTCCTTCCCTCCCAACTTTTTTCACTGTTTCTTGTTTTCCTTCCATCTTCCTTTCCTTTCTTCTTGGCTAAGGTTGTCTGTGAAGTAGAATTCTATGACAAAATTCTCTGTATCAGTTAAAAAGGAATATTGTGTATATAGAGAGATTGAAGTTCTGAAGAAAGAGAATTATTGCTAATGCATTTCTGAAAAACGACAGTCTAAGCAAACAAATATTCAGGACCTCTCAGTCTCCTCCAGCCACAAGTCCAGCTTCCACTTAGCTGGGTGCATTTGACAGAGTTATTCACGAAGTGTTAAAGTTGTCAGCTGCAGTGGCAGTTGGTGTGTATATGTGTGCAAGTGTGTGCACGTCACTTTGGCAGTCAGAGATTAACCTTGGGTGCCATTCCTCAGGAAGTGTCCACCCCTTTTGGGGTGGTGCTTTAGAGATAGGCTCTCTCAATGGGACCCAGTGCTCATTAGGTAGGTGGCTGGCTGGCTAGCAAGCCCCACAGATCCCTACCTTCACCTCCTCAGCGTTGGGATATCAACAACATCACCATATCTGGCTATTTTTCTTCAGTCCATGGGGATCAAGCCAAGGTCCTAATGCTTGAGTGGCAAGCGACTTACTGGCAGAGCTATCTCTCCAGCATAAAAATCCACGCATAAATTCACATACTTCGTTGTTGGCAGGTCTATTTCACCACATGGGCCTCTCCCGAGGGCTTTCTCATGAGGAGATAGCTCCTTTGTCCCAGTGTGTGTAATCCAGGAAATTCTGAGGGAGAGAACTCAGAACGGCTGCTGTGGTCTCTTCAGAACCAGTCTTAGCACCGGTAGTTGTTCTGTGTGCTCTGCTCCTTAACAGTGAAGCAACCAGTCCCTGGTCCACTCAAGAGGAGGACTGCGCAGTCGCAGTGGTGTGACTGGCGGTGTTTGGGGTCATTTTAGAGGCTACACGTTACAAGCCTTAGTTTTTAATATTTAAACTTAACTCTTGATTTTTCAGTTAAATAGAAAAATCGCTTTCCGCTGCTGTGACACATTCCTGAGTATAGCAACTTACCCAATTCTTTTTACTAAAATCCTGTCTTCCGAGTTGGCTCACCTAACATATTTCTTAACATGTATTTAGCAGTGCGTCCTTCCTCTGTGGCAGAGTCACCTATCCAGCTGTCCTTAATATTATTTGCCTGATAAAGGAAAGGTGCCGACTCTTTTCACAAGCCACGTCTAGTCATGAGCTCTGCCTCGCTTCCCATCAACCACGCTCCCTGTACTTCGAAAGATGAGATGGTTAGGCACCCTTCGCTGGGGGCAGAACCCCGCATTCACCGCCTCACACTTCCCCTGCCTGTCTCTGGGAAAGCACTGAGCCTTACCGTGCCGCAGTTCAGTCACCTGCATGTGCTGCAGGGCTGCTCTGGAAGCCAGAATGGGGCGTCACGCATGGGATTTAGATCACTTTCCTCCAGCTAGCTCTTAATGATTACTAGATCACTTACCAATGCTCAGCATCTCTCATCCCTGCATTATTGTCGTTCTGCTTCTCTCACCGGTGTCTCGGCATGGTTGTCAGACACTTTATCCCGGGTGAAAGATGTCAGAACAACTGGGTGGAATCACTCATCCGTCTTCCTTTATTTAACACATGGTTATCTTTAACTTGAGATGGTGTCTTATTTGTCATGGTCCCACTCCTGCAGTTGGAGATTAACGCACAGCTACTTTTTGATATACAGTATTTTGGAACTGCAGACTAGTGTGAACAGGGAGGATGGTCTTTCTTTCTTTTTCATGGATTTTTTTTTTTTTTTTTTTATCCATTAAGACTCTAGTCAGTCAACGCCTTTGCAAAGACGATTAACATGTTTGGTTTAGATTCCTGCGACTCAAGTAGAGGCTCTGTTGCTTTACTTTAGCTCATCTCTACGCCCCGCCCATTACTTTTAGTAGCTTAATACATTGCCTCCAGATCCTCTTCTACATTTTATTTTAGCCTGGAAAGAAGACTTTTTTTCAGACCAACCCAGCAGCTGCCTGAATGAATGACCTGACTCATCATGTGTGCTTTTTATTTCAAATCCTGATCTCTCTTAGAGCCTTTTATGCTTCCGTGTGATATAAGGCTAGTGATAGATTAATTTTTACTTTTTCATGAACCAAAGCACACTAATACAGTTCTTTTCATCCTAGAGGATAATTCTAAGGTCCTGGTGAATCTGATACTAAGCCACACATGCACAAAGGAGACCGAGGCATCGTAGTGTCTTAAAATCTCCACAGCCTTGTTTGTCTAAATCCTTTTATTTAAAAAGAAATGATGCCAAGTCTACATTTGGAGAATGAAACCTCCAGGAGACGATACATGATGTTGATCTTGAGTAAGCATATAATAAGATGAAATTTAGGGAATTCAGAGATATAACAAGGGAAAAAGCAGAAAGCATCCAATGGTTTATTTTCAGTGTTTTAAAATGAGAAGAGAAGATGGCGGCCAAATGAAAACCAAGCTCTTCATTTTGTTGTAAGTCTATAAACTACGGAGCACGGTAAGAGCTGCATTTAGAACTTGTTTAGAAGTGGAATTCATTAAAATATTTTATAGTTCAGTTAGTGTTGTTTCAGAAAGGAATTCCAAAGAAAATTCAAACAAGAGCATTCCTAGGTGTTCAAGAAAATGTGGGACCGATTTTAAAATAACTTATTTTACTAAAATGTAAAGTATAAATTCTCATTTGGAATTGGTTCCCACCAGCTGTCTTGTAAGTATTTATGATTACAGCATACAGCAAGCTAGAAATGAATAAAGCAGTATGATTCACTATAAGATATCTTGAAGATTATAGATTTCCATGTGAGGTTGTATTGGAGACACATTTTACTTTAGGCTATTGTGAACATGTGCAGACTCACAGCTAAAACTTTGAAAAATCTTGGGAGATGTGCAAAACGGGGGGAAGATGGGACGATTATGCCTCCTTCCAGGACCAGAAAGAACATGTCCTTTACTGTTCTAATACAGGCACAGAGCACCCTAGAGCCTCACCATCAGCTATCCGAAGACTGCTTCGTGCTCCTTGTCATCCAAGTATGTTCAGACATCTTTGTGTCTATTGTTATGACCTTGAAGCCCAAGCAACACAAGAAGCAAAGGAGGACTGTGGTAATTTGAATGAAAATGGACCCCCATGGGGAGTGGCACTATTAGAAGGTGTGGCCTTGTTGAAGGAAGGAACCCATTGAAGGGGTGGGTTTTGAGGTTGCAAAAGTTCAAGCCAGGCTCAGTGGCTCACTCTCTCTTCCTGCTGCTTCTGGATCTGGATGTAGACCTACCAGCTACCGTCCAGAACTATGTCTGCCTGTGTGCCACCTTTATTCCCAGGATGATGAGAATGGACTAAACCTCTCAACTGTAAGCCAGTCCCAATTAAATATTTTCCTAGGGTTTTTTTTTTTTTTTTTTTGGTCATAGCATCTCCTCACAGCAATAGAAAGCTAACTAAGACAGTGACCAAACTACACAAAGAGACACAGCTGTGGTGATGCTGAATAAAACTAACAGAAGCACTTTCTGTTAGCAGAGGAGACTACGAAGGCCAAGGAAAGAGAGCAGGAAAATTTGATCAGGAGTTTACCAATTTACAGTTTACCAAGTTACAGTTAAGAGCAAGAAGTTTTTGCTATGCTACCTCAGGGTGGGGTGGCTCTGGATAACAATAATGAATATCATATCCCCCGAACCACAACTTCAAATGCTTTGCCTTGAAGAACAGATCTTTAAGGAAGTAGATACGCTGGTTCTGAGTTAAACACTGCATAATATACACATGCATCTAAATATTATAGGAGAAAAAAGTGGGACCTAAAAAAGGAAAAGAAGTTTAAGAGAAAGTACGAGAAAAGCCCTCAGTGGGATGCCTCTAGTTTGGTCTTAGAGTATAATATCAAATGAAGAATAAGTATTGAAAATCTGTTACTCAGCGGTTTTGAAGGTTCCATTTCTCTTGTTTTGTGTCTTTAGGGCTTCAGTGAAGTAAAACACACTGTTTTCCTAGGAAAACACGTGTATACCATGTCGTATTCCCCAAGTATCCCTGCAGCATTAGGTGCTTTGGAGAACTTTAGAGAAATTGGCATGCTTTTCCTTCAAGGGCTGCTTCACCCTGTGACACTGAGATGCTGGAACCTTTTACCAGCTTCCTAAGGCACCAAAGATGCCTCTCTTTCCCAGAACTGTTGTGAGAAAGGGTCAGAAATGACAATATTTTGATGTTTTAAAAAATAAAATTGCCTGTATCCTAAGAAGAGAATTTCATGCTTTCCATCATTGCTTTAGGGAGGTAGGGTCTTAGAGACATTAATGTCACATGGAACCTTTTAACTAGTAGTTATTGACCAGGTATAATTTTGGAGAATGACTACCAAACAACTTACATTTATTGATTAAATTTTTAAAGTGGAATGACATATTAAATACAGTATAAATTATGCTTAAACTACAATATAGACTCTTAACTTGCTTCCCTTTGCATTGTTTTTAGCTAGAGTTTAGTTTTGAGAAATAACATGCCAACATCTGATTTATACAAACTATTGGGCAGTCAGAGGGGATGTTATTTTTCAAGAGAAAGGGTTCTTATTCCAATCATATCTGTAAGCTTATTTTAGGAATGTTAAGAAACATAGAAGATATTGTGAGTTACAAACTGAGTCTAATTAACAAGGTTCCTCCTGACAACACTGTCAAGTTCTGGGTACTAAGAGTTTCCTTGGCTATGTTGAGTTTTTGGTCAAAATCTGGAAGCCATGTAGTAGGAAAACAAGGCTTTCTTATGAACCCCTGCTGAAGTTATTGTAATGGCAGATTTTCTTCAATTCACAATTCTAGGTATATGCTGTTTTAAGGATTAATATTTAAGGATTAGAGATCAAATCAGAGGTCAAATGATTGAAATGCGATGATTTGCACTCATCCAAATCCTGCTGCGCTGAGTGCATCGGGGTTTAGATGAACAACTTTTCCCTGTTTGAGACGGCTGCTTAGGGCAAACCCTGAACTTGCAGCTTCTGGAGCTCAGATGTTCACAGCTGCGTGTTCTGGTCTCTGCCTCTGTCTCCCTCCACTGCAGTCTCTTTCTTCCCTCTCTTTATTGGCACCCCAAAACCCTTGCCAAGACCTCGTATCTGATTAACTTATATTTTGCGTAGAATCTCAACTTGGCTACCAAGCCATGATAATTTCCACGTTAGTTATTGAACTTGGGCATCAAGAGTGTTCTGTCCCCGTGAAGAGCATGGGGAAATGCTATGGGGGTCGGAGTGGTGGCTTGAGACACTAGCAGGAAGTTGTCTGCTGGAGCTCTAGTGTTTTCATTTATAAAATGAAAACCAGGAATAATTTCTGTACCTCAGTGGATATCAGAGGTGAGAAAATTAAATACCAGATAAAAAATATATAGCTCAGAGTTCAATTCATTGCAGGTACCTGATATTTATTTGTTCTTTTGGGGTGGATGGGGGAAGGTTTATTTCACCTTAAGACTCTCAAGTGATAATCCAAGCTGTCTTCACTGAGGGAAGTCAGGGCAGGAACTCACGGCAGGAAACTAGAGGCAGAAACTAATGCAGAGGCCATGTAGGAATGTGCTTACTGGCTTGCTGACTCTCATGGCTTGGTCAGTCTGCGTTCTTCTCTTGTATAGTACATCCCAACTCATTTCCCCGCCTTCCCATTCTTCTCCCACCACCCCAACCCCCATTCCATCCCCCTCCTCATCCCTTTAGAAAGGAGCAGGCCTCCCATGGCACAACAAGATAAGGTAAGACTTAGCAGAAACTCTCATATCAAGGCTGGACATGGCAACAGAGTCCCAAGGGTCCCAAGAGCAGGCAAAGAGTCAGAGACACACCCACTACTACTGTTAGAAGTCCCACAAAGACACAAGTTAACAACCATACCATATATATGGAAGGTCCATGCAGGCTCTGTGATTGCCGCCTCAGTCTCTGTGAGTCCCTAGGAACCCTGCTTAGTGGATTCTATGTGCCATATTTTCCTCATGGCCTTGACCCTTCTGGCTCTTAAAATCTTTCTTCCTCCTCATCCATGGGGTTTCCTGAGCTCTGCTGGCGGGGATCCAATGAGATCTCCAATTTGGAGATCTACGTTATGCCTGTCAACCTGCTTTCTTCTAGCACCCAGGACCACCAGCTCAGGGGTGACACCACCTGAAAATGTGTCACAGATTTGTCTACATAGCAGTCTTATGGAGGCACATTCTCCATTCCCCTCTTCTCAAATAACTCTAGCTTCTATCAGGTTGATTTAAAACTAGCCAGTACCCAGAGGTGGCATTTGTGTCAGGCAGGTTTCCCCCACCATCATGGAGAATAAACTATCACATTCCCCTCTGAGTTGCAAAATATTTACTAATATGTCATCTGGTGATGTCATGGGGAGCCATAGTATGTGGCAGGTTGCTTTATCTTTGTGCACTAGAGGTTTTTATTTTTATTGTTTGATACTAAGGTCACCTGAAGTGGGTTTAACTCAAGGGAGAGGGACGACGGCACTGGCCGATGCCTCGTTCTCATGTGTCTTTGCAGTTCTCCCTGGTAACCATGCAGATCGGGCTGCAAGTGTTAGTAACAACTTACTAAACAACTTCAGGACAAAACTTTGAGCTCTGGGGTGAAAACAACTATTTTTTCACAGATGCACTGATCTTAAAAATAATTTGTATCCAGTATAAAATTTTTAAATAAAAAAATCAGAAAACTGAAATAGAAATACTTAAACATCTTCAAGTCAGACACAATAATATAACGTTCTGTTAGTTTTTCTATCAAATCCATTTTATGCCTGTACTTATGCACATTTAAATGCATTTCTTAGCATGAAACACACACACGTGCAGAAGAAGGATTGGTTTCACATTGTTATCTTTCGTGTGTTTTTACTTAGTGGTTGTAACCATTTTCAGAGCTGGTTGTCACTTACTGATGTGATAGTTAGGTTAATTCTGTATTATTAATAATAATAACTAATAATCTTTTCGCACAAATCTTCATGTAATCAAATCTAAGCAGTTGGGTGGTAAGGAACGGATCATTTAAAGCTGTAATACAAATTTACAATTACCTCAGAGAGGCAAGGCTGATTCTACTTTTACCAGCCTCAGTAGAAAGAGTACCTGCTTTCTGAAAACACTCATTGGCACACGGCGTTTAAGGAAACACTTAAAAATGTGTTGGTGGGACAGGTGGGGGTTCAATGTTTTAGGAGAATAGAATGGCATCTCATTATAGTTTGCATACATCGAATATATTAGTTCCTACATTTTTGTTAATTCATTTGGTTTAGAAAAGATGCTTAACTTTGTTATATTTAGAATCATTTTGATTATATCTTGAGATTTCTCAGAGGAAATTGATAGGCTTTTACTATTTCATTCTTTCTTAAAGATGCGTTCTCTTCCTTTACATTAAAAGATAAATGACCACACACTCTTCTGATTAGTTACTTCTAGTTAAACCAGAGTGCAGGAGTTTTAATCTAGTTCCTTAAGGGCCATGAACAGTTGGGTTTTTATAAAATTGAGCTTTACTTATCAAATTTCAGCTTATTCTCTGAATATTCAAATACATTTGTCAACTGCTTTTAGAGGAGAAACTGAGATTGTAGAAGGATGATGACAAATCTGGAAATATAATTCTAATCTTTTGAAATCTAAAACTGTGACACAAAGAGCGACTGTCCAGGGGTTCTGAATCTATGCTGTGCCGGAATCACCAGAGTGGCTCATAAAGTACCTAGCATTAGCCTGGCTCCACCCAGCAAAGAGCATGCCAGGGCTTCTGTGTTGGTATCGTTTTTATAAAGCCTCTCAGGGCTGGAAAAGTAAGGTCAAAAAGTGAAAGTAATGATTTCAGGTTCAAGCACAAGCTCTGCCATCTCACAAGCAGCCACCCAGAGAGCCTGGGTGGTTGGGCCGTAAGAAGGGATCAAGGAGCCGTTATTCTATGTGCTCCATGATAAACTGGTGCTTCTGGAATGCAAGACCATATTCAGCCCTACAGCACTGGGGAGAAATGGTAGCCTACCAGGTATATGTTGATGGATTAGATACTGCATGTGTGTGTGGTTTATAGACAGAATATATCATTTGAAATTAAAATAGAGGAAGTTTGAAGTGATTTCACTGCAGGGTCCTTGCTGAAGGCCTGGTATCGTTGCCAGTTCTTCTGTGAGAATTACAGATTAGCAAAGTGAGAATTGTAGCAGTTTGGCTGCAAAGATATTAAAAAGTCTAGTAAGTTTAAGTTATTTTCACTCCAGGAAAACTATAATCATTTGAAAGATCAAAGAACAAGAGTGAAATTTAAAATAAGATTACATAGTCAAAAGCACCATGGGCTGGACAGAGTCACTGATGGTTTACTGCCCCTCATTGTACTGAAGGAGATTAGTTTTACATTGAAGACAACTTGCAGGATCCACTCTGAAAGCCTTTAACCTATAATATGTTAAAAACAACTTGCTCTGCAGATATTTTTATTGTTGTTGTTGGTAAGGAAATCATTTCTTTTTATACTTAGAATAGCTTTTCCTTTATTTAAATGTCAGAATATTACTGGATACAAACGGAATGTCAACACCTCTGATCACATCCTTGACTAGTTTTAAAGATCTGAGTAAATACAACTTATTTTTTTCTGCAAGAAATCTTTTGCATAGAAATTCTAGAGTTGAGAGTTTGCTGACCTCAGAACTTAAAAGAAAGCACGTTATAAAATGGCTGTTTGAATCAAAGAAAAATTAGGAAGTGTCTGTATGGTTGAATTTGTAAGTGTTGATGTGAGCTGATGCATTTTTCCAGGGCCTTATTGTCTAATCTTTGTAGACGGGCATCATTATTAAGTTTTTATGCAGCAACTGTTCCTGTGTTGAGTGTGAACGAGGTAAGAGGTGGAGGCAGCATTAGTGGCAGGCAAAGGCTTCTTGTCCAACTCTTAAAGAGTCGCTTGTGAAGAAAGCAGCATAGAAGATGAGAGCCCAGCTTTCTCATGAAATTTAAATTGTATAAATTCGTAAGATAAAATTACTGCTTTTAGCTTCCCCATTTTACTGGTATATTTACTAAACTAGGGCAAGTAAACTAAAATTCATAATTTATAAACAATCTGTGGAAAAAATTAGTGAATTATTTACAACGCTTTTGAAAAATGTGTTTGTATCTTATACAAAAATTAGTGACTCTGTTAATCACAGCGATGCCACAGATATGCTGGGAATTAGGACTTGCTAAGTGAGTTTGGGAGAAATAGCCCTTTAACTCAATCAGTGATTGGAAAACCAAGCTGATCTTGAATGGTCTATTTAAACAAGTGCCAATTATTGAATAATTCTCTGACCCAAACAGAAAGTTATTGTGTATGGAAAGACATTTTTCCCTTTGAGTGCCTTATTCCAGATGCCCTCTTAAATTGTTTTAAATTCTCTGTGGGCAGTAGATAACTAAACCTACGGAATGTAGTAATGGCAGGGCGGAAGCAATCATGTCGGCCACTTCTAGCCCAGAGTCGTGGCGAAGGCATCTGTTCTATATGAATTGCAGACTATAAGGACTTTGACAGTTCATAGACCAGACCTAATTTATTAAACTAAGTTTCTAATATAAACAGTAATTTGTTCCAGGCACTGACACTGCAGGTCTGGATTATGTGAACCAAACAGAGAGAACTGTATTTCCTTTTTGGAAAGTGTGTGCCTCTGGGGCACTGGAAGAAAATAATCAAATATGTCATAATAGTAAATATAATGAACATGGCCGCCTCCTGAGCACGGGTTGATTCACACTCTCTGCTTCTTAAGGTTTCCAGAAGTTGTTTTAAAAGGACTGAGGCATGATTTATAAGCTTCAAAGCACACCTGTGCCTGATGTTCCAAATGAGTCTGAACAGGACAAGACTCCTTGATAGGGCTGAGATACAGGTTAAATTGCTGTGTAAACTTTCCCACTGCAGACTCATCTTTTCTAATACAAAACCATGAAGATTCTGTTCTGCTGTATCACTTCACAGTGCTTAACAGAGCTAGCATCCTCATGGTCACATGTGAAAGTGACCTGGACATCTTAAAAAGATAGAGAAAAAGAGGATAGTCACGACTTTGAAGACCTGGTTCAATCTGGCCAAAGCACATGGCTAGATCTACGTAGTTGTGTTTCTGTTGTTGTGAAGGCAGCAATGTATTTTCTTACATGTGATCGGTATCTATTATCAAATTATTTATAGGCCGTTAATTTCTATGCAAAGGTAAAAATGTTTACCTTTATTTTTTGTTTAAAGGGCATCGTAATATCTAGGAATATTTTATCTGGCTGTATTTTAGTGTATAAAATCACATTGAAATATTACAAACTCATCTTAAAAGGTGGCTAAAGGGTAGCTGTCAGGTACTTCCATGATTTTTAAGTTACCAGTCCAGTAATAAACTTGGTGGCTTTCTCCTTCAGTCTTCATTCAATATTGCTCCAAATCATTTGTCTCCCTGTACATGAAAAACACATAACGAATTTCTTCTGAAATATTATCTCAGATGCATTAAATATCCTTTTGTAACTCATTGGTCAGCAGCTGTGTGAGAGGAGCTCTACCTCCATTGATCACTCTAGGAAAACAAGGGTATACAGATGGCTCTAAACTAGAGAAAAGGCCACCCTTGTTATGAGGGTCAAGGCTTTGCATCTCTCAACAGAAATAGGGCACATTCAGCAAGGAAGAAAAGGGGACATTGCTGTTAGATAGGCAACTCATGGTACCTCTCAAAGTTGGGATGAAGAAACGGAATTAATTTGTTGGTAATACTTAAGTAACACATGTTAGGCATTTAAAAGAAGTCTACATAGTCTTACCCTATCATTTACATTTATGAGGGAAGAATTGTTTCCGTACTTTCTCCATGACACATTTCTATACTATGAGTAAAGTATTATAGCAAAATAAATATCAAGTAAACCCCGTAGAGGAAGCACAAGCTAAGCAGATTGAGGCATTTAGACCATTTTGGTTGAATTAACTATGCTGGCCAAAAATTCAGTTCATTTTCTCAAGCCATTTTGCCTTATGTAAACCTGAACTGACAAGTTAATGACTGAATACAACCAGCTAACAGGTTGTTTTCATGTTTCAGAGGAGCAATGTGACTTTGCTTCCTATCAAATCGCCCCTTGTCAGAAGTCACGCTACTGTGGTGTGGGGGAAATGAGAGGAAGGCGAGAGGGGCGGGAGGAGGCTCGCTGGGGGAGGCAGGAATGAAGAGCAAGAGGTTCTGAGGAGGAAGCGTAGAAGCCTCCTTTGTCGTGCTGTATTGCAGTGGGAGATAATTTTATTCTTGAGTAGCATAATTTGCTCAAATACGTTCTTTTCAAATTTTATTTTGATTATAGCATTAACTCAGTACTGCACAAAAAAATTCTCTCCATAACATGTAAGCTTTCCTTAATAACAGCCGTTATTTATTTGAAGGGACTATTTTCTACTACACTAGGCTCTTAAAATATTTGCTTCATAACAAAACAGAAAGAACAAGAACAACAACCTGTGGAGCCTGAGGCGAGGCGGGGAAGAATCTCGGGGAGTTGGGGCAGGGGGAAAGAATATGACGAAAACACGCTGTGAAAAAAATTAAATGCATAAATATAGTATAACATCACAAAATCGTGTCTGCCGACAGGCGTTGAAGTCATGATAGAATTTTAAAAGGAATATGTATTGTAGGTATTTCTTTCTATAGCAGGAAAATTATACTCTCCTCCTCTGTTACAAAGAATCTCAAGGGGTGATAGGGATTCAAAGAGCAAGAGAAGTTCTATGCAGAAGCACACTAACACGGGCTGTATCATGCAGGTGTTATCATGGAAAGTAACTATAGGCGTCTCCCCAGCTGAGCCAGCTCACACTCCTTCTGCTGGACGCTCTGCTCACCTGGCCACTGCTGCGGTCCTGACTGTGGGGGTGCCTTGTCTGTGCGGTCTGGGCCACACAGCAAGGGACCTGCAAAACAGGCAACAGCAGCAAAGCTGACCTCGCTGCTTCCTTCTTTATTTTCACTTTTTAAAGCAACATTTTTATTAATTTTTGAGAATTCCGTACAATGTATTTTGAATATACCTCCCCACCCCAACCCCTCCCATCACCACTCTCCTCTTTCCCATCCTTTCCTACTCAACTTTGAGATTACATTTTTATTATTCTGTCTTTCCTGCAGTGTCCAGTCTGTGTTGCCTGGCGATCTTGGGAGTGGAACCTTCTCTGGCATGTGGTCAATATATCAGGGGATTATTAAAGAAAACTGACTCTTCCTCTCCAAGCATCTATCAGCTATGAACCGCCATCAGCCCCACTGCTGGAATTCCATTTCTACCTCCTGTCCTCTGTGCTAGACTTTTGACTGGCTGGAACTTACACAGCTCTTGTGCATACTGTCACAATTCTGTGCGTCCATACATGCATCTGCCCTGTTACATATGGAAGATGGTGTTTCTTAGATCTTGTGGACCATTTCTGGTTCTTACAATCTTTCTGCATCATTTTCCTCGTAGATCCTTGGGTCTTATGGGGAGAAATGTGACATGAATATCCCACTTAGGACTGAGCATTTCACAATCTTTATTCTCTGTATATTGACTAGATGGGGCCTCTGTGTTAAATGCAAAGAGAAGTTTCTTTGATGAGGGATGAGAAATGCTCTGATTTTGGGGTATAGCAGAAATTACAATATAGCAGTCATTTTAATACTGTTTCCATTTAGCAGAATAATTGTATTGGGTTCCCCCTAGGGCCTACGGCCTATCCATCCATAGGTTCTTGGCCCCTTTATCAGTGCAAGGTATGGGTTCCATTCCATGGAGTGGTCCTTAGATTCAATCAGAAAGCAGTTAACTATGTTTGAAACATCTGTGCTATATATTATTGTACCAGTGGGCATATCTTGTAAGACCTGTCATTGCTGTAGTCATAGGGTTCACAGATGGACAACATAGAGGCTCACTTTCCTCTAGCAGGATGTGTTGGTCTCTTTTTAAGCTGCACAGGTATTGAGATTTGGGTGTGCACTTTCACAAACATAAACATTTTCTCGGGAAGCAAGGTTTATAATTCTTGAAATTAAATTTTACTTAGTGGAGATTGTTACTGTGTGTTTTCCTTTCAAATACAACTTTACTATTATCTTTGAGTTGAAAAACTTTGTGTGATAATATGCCTATGTATAAAGCTTTATTTGACACATTTAAGTCATTCAGGAGCTTCTATTAAAATGAGCTCATGTAAACAACAGTTTGCTGTTCTGTGTTTCTGCATTCTACTACCCAGATACTCTTCTCTTTATAAGAGAAAAAAGAAGTCACTTAGAAAACTGCATAGTTGAAGTTGGGACACTCAAATTCTTACTCAGGAACCATTCATTTTTCATGTGCCCCCTGCCTTCATAATTTGATTGGGATAATATAATTCAAGTGTTTCTGATTCATCACATTAGTCACCATGTCAGTCAAGACTGCACTTCAGTTTCTCTGTTTGTGGTAGAATAAAGGCTATTAGGAGCTGTAGGTGACACCTGTTCATAGCCAGTGGTCTTTGATTTGTACAGTGTTCCTAGAATTAGTTGGGAGAACTTTTCACACTCTGGTAGAAGTATTTGAATTACAGACTCAATCTTATCTCTAAGTAGCCCATGGCCGCTGAGTTCACAGGAGAAGTGATACAGTCTTGAATGTAAGTTGTTAATTAGAGAAAAAGCTTATTTCAAAATAGCTAAGAAAAACCATAAAACAAAACCCCAGATTTTCTGACACCCAGGGATTGCAGATGAAGACTCACACCTGTACACAAAAATTGAATTTGAAATTTTTTCTATGCATGTGTTTAGCAGTGAATTTGGTTAAAAATAAATTCTATAAATTCACTACAGTTTCTGTATTAGAATGCTTCTGAGTCTCTCTTTGCCTCAGTGTTATTTTGGGTTTGATGCAAAACTTTCAAAGGAATTTTAAAGTTTGAAGCTTGCGTTTCCTCTGAGAATGGCAAAAACAAAATGAATGGATTTTTAGTAGTTCAAGAATCTAATCTTTTCTAAGTTAAATAAGCCTGTAAAACATACAAGTTTTGAGAGTATTCATTTCAGTTTGGTATTTAAAATAATTTCTATTTTTATGTCTCATATGTTCTTTTCAAATAGAAGAATAAAGAACAAATATAAATATCTTCAAATCTATATGATTTTTCTACTATAGCTTAAATAATTAATTGTTACTGGGAATATGGAAGCACATCCAAACGCAATCTGAATTTCTATTGGTTATTTTGATCAAAGGTGATCTATTTTAATATTGTTTTGAAAATAATTAACCACAATAGGATAAACTGTGATAATGAAAAAGATTATTTTTAATTAAACAGTACATGTATGTGTGTTTGTGTTGGGGCTTTTGCATGTGAGTGCAGGCAGGTGGCAGGTTCCCTGGAGCTGCAGCTACTGGTGCTTGTGAGCTATCTCACATTGGGGTTTGGAATCAAACTTGGGTCTTCTGGAAGAGCAGTAATGTGCTCTCAAACACTGAGCCATCTTTCTATCCTTAACAAAACAGGTTATTAATCATTTTATTTAAAAGCATTGAGGTCAGTCACATCAAAGAAGAAATTCCACTCCCACATTTTAATTAGAACAAAGCATTATTCTGTAGTATGAGGGGGTTCAGTCTGCTGTATTACACTTCTTACATTGGTTCCTGAATTTCACCATAGTAAAATTCTGACTCTATTTCCCCCAGATCCTCACCTCTACTATGTTTCAGTGGGATGATGTAAGCGCTATATTTCTGGTTCATCTTCACAGTAAACTGCTTCTCCCCTTGAATCTATAGTCCATCTTTAACAATTGTTTCAACAACTGCATTTTTTTCTTCCCTTGGCTAGATTTCTCAACTAGGGAACTATCTATGTATCAAAATGTGACATGTGCTGTGAAATCCCAAGTGTGCAGACTGGACTCCAGCAGGGAGCTCAGGAGGCAAGAACCTGTCATTAGCTCTCCCTGCTAGCTCTGCTCTTCATCCCCATGTTGGGACACTAGGTACAGGTGTGGGTTTCAGGACCTCAGCCCGACTCATACAGTCTTTAGGGTCAACTGCCAAAGACCATAAATGCTGTTTTGGGGTCCCCAGAGAGGACTTGGAAATTGCAAGCAGACAAGCTTGCAATTAGATGCTACTTGCTCTATGCTACTTGAATTTGCTCATCCAGGACATTTGAGACACTGAAGAGTGTTTGTATAACCTATAGCCTCAGTAAATCATCTCTTACTTTTCTGGGCATCATTTCTGAACTCTGAGAATGCTCCACTAGAGAACATACTGGGTAAATTGTGATTATAGAGATGAAGACAGCATGGGAACTGGTAAGATTCAGTTCTTTGAAGATTTGGTGTAGTGAAATGAATTTTAGTTCACAATATGATGCTGTTTCCAGGAGGTGTAGCTTCTGAAACATTAGGAATATTTATGCTAAAGAGATTAAATAGGTAGAGTGAGGTGATTTACATGGTTCACTGTTCTGACAGTTTTTCCTTGTAGACTTATACTTCGAATATGGTGTCCTTGAAACCAGTCAGCATATGTTACTTACAGATGTTACTTTCTGGAAAGAAAATTAGAGAGAACAAGAGAGGAATATGACAATAAGCAAAATTCTTCCCTGTTAGACCATGTGGTGGGCTACCACAGGCCTGTTTCAATGGCTCCAAGTCAGGGAAGAGTCTTCAGGTTGGTGTGGTAAATTTGATGTCTCAGACATAGATGATTTTCCTGCCAGTTTTGTTCAGAATGGAAATAATCAATATTATCCTTCTAAGAGGATTCTTGTACCCTGCCAAGTGGTGGATATCAGATGTATTTGTTAAAGCGACTATATGTTTTGTCCATATACATAAAGAGAAGAATTTGACCAATTTTTTCAAAACCGACAACACTAATTTCAAAATATTCTGTTTATTTTTACTTGTTTACTTATTTTAATGTCAATGTTTGAATGAAATAACACCATTATTTTGATATCAAAACTCTGAACTTTAAATTATTAAAAACTTAAGCCATAGTCAAAATCAAGGTATTTGAATCAAAGTTTAGGAAAAACTTTTTTTCACTTTGATAGCTTCCATAGGAGGAAGAAATATGACTACCAATAGGCTTTCATTTGCAACAAAATCTATATAGCCACACTCTAAAGGTTTTTCTAAACAAGGGGATTATGTGGCCAATTATAAAAGAAACACTGCATTATGATATCCTTGTAATATCATAAGCTCAATGACCCTCAAGTCACACTCTGTTTTTCCAGAGGTGGGAAACTCTTTTTCTAATATATTGCATTAATGGAGTGTCTATTATAGCAGTAATGGTATATTAATATTAAATAAAATTCATAGTGGTGATAATCTGCTATGTTGTTTTATGCAGCTACTGTATATACTATTCTAAAATAGCATGTCTAGTTAGAATGGGTGTATTCTGTTCAAGTAAGGTTGAATAGAATACATTCAAGTGTGGTACTTCTTGTTTATCTTTCACTCCTAGTGAGCTTATATACACTTGCTATTACTTTTAAATAGACTCACAAACTTTCATCTAGTGTGCTACTCTCTAGTTAGCTTTCCTAAGCTTTGTGTTACATTCTTGCAAATCATATTTTCCTATATATTTTACCCCACCTTCTGCTATCTGAATAACTAATACACATGTAAAGCTTTTTTTTTTTTAATGTGAACACACTTTCAATCTCTGGCAAGCCATTTTCTTTTCATGATTCATGTGAAACTAATACTGTCATCTTTTTCAAAATTTTTATTAGTTGTTTCAAGTTATGGAAACTGTAAATGACCCCAAACAGTAATGGTTTGCCTTATAAAAATGAAATAAACATAATGAGGAATAGTACTAAAAGTAAAAAATTATAAAAGGGTATCCATCAGGAGCAAATACATTTAATTTGGAGTCGGGGTGTGTCAGGGGGTAGCTAATTCTCAAGGAGGATTCCAGACTTTCTGCTTGCCGCCAGAGCTGGACTGCAATGCTCTGTTCTGTCACCTTAACCTTGATCTTCCAAACTCACTTGCAGCAGCTTTTGCTCAGAGCTTCTGAGTTCTAGCCTTTTTTCCAGAGGTTATGAAGTTTCTCTGCTGAAAGCTCATTCATTTACAATCTTTTTTCTACATTTTTTTAGAAGCAGCATCACTGACTGTTCTTGCTGCAATAAAAACATGGAGGTAAATAAAAAGGTCTTCTTAAAGAGAGAATATATACAACTGTTTCTGTCATTTTTGCAACCTGACAAATTCTGAGTTGCATTCAGATTTTTAGATTAAAAGTGACACTGAGAGACAACTAGGAACCATAAGAAGTGTAATCTCTTGGGTAACAATGTAACCTAAGTGTTGAAATAAAGGTAACCTACACATGGCCCTCTGACCTGATTGTTTGTAAATATATATGCAAAGCAAACACAGGACACTAGCTCGACGCCAACATTGTCAGTGTGGTAACAGTCAGTGAACTTGATTATTTAGTACTTACAGTGCTATAGCAGAGGGATGTTTTCATCATTTTAATGAACTACTTCCTTTAACTTACAATCCTCAATGATACCGAATAATTATTCATTATTTTTATGAAGAGAGAAGGGACAAGTCTCTGCATTGTCACAGAGTTTATGTTGACCAGGAGGAAGTCTGTCTTTGTTTAGATAGAGGAACAAGGAGTCTATGTAACAGACACTGACTTTTGCGGACTGGTAATGGCGTCCCAGGGGGAAAGGTGAGTGTCTGACTCAAGAAGGGCTGCAATGAATGGCGATTTCATTTTTACAAATAAATATATTTTTCCATTTCCTCAAATGATAGTCAAGTGCTTTGCATGAAAATAAATACTAGATGAATATAAAAACCCATAGATGTGTTTTTTCCAATCTATTACCTGATACAGGGAAAAATGAGTTCTGGGGTTTGCAATAAAAGTGATCTTCCTGACCCGCCATGGTCCCCATGTGGCTGTATCGGTTGCATTTTTGTTGTGACAAAACACTGGCCAAATCATCCTAAAGAAGGAAGGGTTTGCTCTGGCTCACAGTTTGAGGGTATCATCAGGGCAGGAAAGGCATGGTGCAGGATTGCCAGGCACAGTGAGGTCCACAGTCACAGAGGGAAGGCTGCTGTTCGGCTCACTTTCTTGTTCCTTCTCTTTTAATTCAGCCCAGAACCCTTACCCAAGGGACAGAATTCCCACATTCACTGGGGTGTCTCATGTCCTCAGCCAGTCTTCCCTGGAAACGTCATCACAAACATGATCGTAGATGGTTTTTTCTCAGTGATAACAAACCCAGTGAAGCTGATAATGAAAACCAGCCATCACAGTGACCTTGGAGATGTGTAAAGGCAGTGAGACAGGATGGCAGCAGAGACAACAACGGGGCAGCAGGTCAAGGTCATGCTCTGAGCAGCTGGCCAGAGATGGTGTCTCCATACAAGTCCAGGTGGGTGGAGGCAATGCATTTCATTTGAGGAAACATGTAACATCAGAGGAAAAGGGAAATTCTTTTCCTCAGTTGGCATGGAGGAGTCTGATTGAAAAGCCCCAAGTGTATGCACAAAGCTAGACAGTTTGTTAGATTTGTAACAGGCTTGGACATAGAAATCTCTGAAGTTTCTATCAATTTCACTGCTTCATGAACTTTTCAGTAAGCTAGGCTGCAGCCACCTTTTTTTGCCAATGAATCTTCTGATTCTCGGAGGAAAGTGCAGATGCCAGCATGCCAGAGTCCCTGAGAAGCCATGGAGAGGCAATGGTTTCTCTTCTGTGACTCCTCTGCACACACAGAACAGTTTCTCTTCACTGTTAGCAAGCAAATGCTCTTATTGCATCTGCATTTACTTGTTTTTGCTCCTTTGCTTGTTTCTTTGAGGTTTTCTTGGAGCAAACTTTTAAATTGCACATGCTCTTAATGGTTTTATAACAGGTTAGGACACATATGTTAATATTACAAATAAAGCATGGACCTTCGTGTGCATGTGTATAAGGGAGTGTGTACTATGTTTTTCTACCTGTTGTGGGCACCGTGCTGTGGGTGTGCACGAGGGGGCCAAAGGGAGAAGCTGGATATCTTCTACTCTCCCTCTTCACCTTATGTTTTCAGACAGGCTCACATTGAGCCCAATGCTCAGTTATTGACTACTCTGGTTGGCCGGTGTTCTCCAGTGTTCCGCCTCTCTTTACCACTCTGCACTACAGCCACAGGGGCTATAAAGTGACCCTACTTTTTTACATGGGTACAGGGGATCCGAACCCAGGTCTTCATGCTTGTGTGATAGGTGTTTTGCTGACTGATCTGTCTCCCCAACCTTATCACTAATCTTTTTGATTGTGAAAATTGTGAAAAAGGGATGAATGACTAAATGTCAAGTTGATTAGTTGGGGCATTTTAAAACATAATTTTTGTATTTGATTTAGAGTTTTACAACTGTAATAGAGACTGTATTAGGTGGGGCTTCTATTGCTGCAACAAAACACCATGACCACAAAGCAAGCTGGGGAGGAAAAGATTTGTTTGGCTTTCACTTCCATATCAATGTTGATCATCCAAGGAAGTCAGGACAGGAACACAAACAAGGCAGGAACCTGGAGGCAGGAACCTGGAGGCAGGAGCTGATGCAGAGGCCATGGAGGGGTGCTGCTTACTGGCTTGCTCCCCATGACTTGCTCAGCCTGCTTTCTTACAGAACCCAGGACCATTGGCCCAGGGTGGCAGCACCCACAATGAGCTGAGCCCTTCCCCACCAATTACTAATTAAAACATGTCTTACAGCTGGATCTTATGGAGGCATTTTCTCAATTACGGTTTCCTCCTTTCAGATAACTCTAGTTTGTGTGTAAAGTTGATGTAAAACTAGCCAGCACAGAGCCGTTTCTACTTCCTTGAAGGAATACAGCCTTTAAAAATGTTTTCAGTGAGGGATAATAGATGGTTCTTAAACAAGAAGTCATCTTTAAAATGGAGCTAGAGATGACGTGGCCAAACTCTTCTCAAATAAATCAGGATTTAAAAAATATAACTATGCATTCATTGAACATGTGTAGAAAAAATTCTTTAGAAAGCTAAGGTAGACATCCTGGGGAAGTAGAAGATGTTAAAATTATAATGTAAGTAAGGCATCAGCCTAGCCTGAGGGGCTCTGCCTCCCTCCCCTATCACTTCATAACCGTTTTGTTAAGTTTTTTAAAGTATATTTGTTTATTTAGTGTGTGTGTGCTGCATAGCTGCATTGCCAACAGGTTTGGTAATGTCTTTACCGTACCAACATCATTAAGCTGACGGTAGAAGTACGTGGGTATTTGGGTGACTAGAAGTGATCAGCTGCACATATTTGAATTAAGTACTTCCAAAGGGCACAAACTGCGTGCTTTGATGATTTCTTTCAGAAAGTTTGCCAATGGAAAGTAGGGTATTCTTAGATTGTTGAGGACAAAGTGTTGAAGACCCTGTGTGAAGCCTTCTCCCTGTCACGTGGCGTTTGGCGTCCTATGCAAATCTGCGTAGTAGAGTAGCAAGGCGTGGAGAGAGAATGCACACCACGGAGCAAAGGGCCCGAGCTGTGCTTCAAAACGCTGATGTAGACTCATCGTCCCCATGCTCTTGCCCTGTGACATTACCTTTCTAAGTTTTAATCTCTTGCTTCATAAAAGTAGAGCTGTTAATTGCCACCTCGCCTCTCTTGCACCCTCGCCACCGGGTTGAAATGAGACTCTACTCTGAAAGGTCACTGAAGACTGGAAAATACAACGTAGGTTTAAAAAATTAAAATGAAAAAGAGATAAACTTATATCAATTTCCTTTTGATACCTTCTAAAAAAATAAAATTAGAGGTTAAGAGGACATTATCATTTTAAACAGAATAGGTTGGATAAGCCAGTGAAGATTTGAATTTGATAGTGTTGATAGTGTTATGCTGCTTTGTTATCTGAGACTCTAGGTTATTAGAAACTGGGTGTAGCTTGACCTAAGGATATCAGGTCAGGGAGTCCCTACTATGTGAAGGGGTGAAATTCTATCCCCCACATTTTTGAGGAATTGGGGGTGGGCAAGGGGAAGATCAGGTGACATGAGTAAATCACATAAGGAGGTCCTTGTCCCTGTGTCTGGAAGCCTAACCTTGAGTCAGGGCAGAGTTGTTGCATCATCTAGACACACCTGCGCTGAATAGAGAGCAGGAAGACGTGGAAGTGCGTGCATGAAGGTCTAGCACTCATCTGAGACTATCTTTGGGAGCAGGTAATTTAAGTGGAAAGAGATAGAATTAGAGCATGGGACAGGTTTTATATTGTGTCTGCCACCACTGATTATCAGAGTAGAAGCAAATGAGCCAGACAAACTCATAACATCACCAACAACAGGAAACCTAAGGAAAAATAAGAGAAACGCTTTTCCCTATAGCCAGCCATTTACTTCGTTATCTTGCCAGATGCTGATTTGAGTGAGCGTTTATCTAAGCTCTTCCGTGTCTCGGGCACTGTTGCCAGTGTGTTCCAAGTGGCCATTCCTTCACCCCCTTAGTGAAGACAGCTTCTGTGTCCCCATTGCATAAGAGCAGGTGAGAACACAAAACTAGCTTGTTTAAAAATGGAGGCATGAGCATTCTAACTCACAAAACCTGGCCCCAGTTGGTAGGTTTTCTGTCTGCCCCTGCGGTTTTTATTTTGTTTTGTTTTGCTTTATTTACTTTGTCTACTCAATCTCTTTAAACTCCTTAATTCCTTTGTATTTAAATTCAAAGGCAGACCAGATTAGCATCACACTACCTTGATCTGGGCACACATTAGACTCATTTTGCTGTGGTGTCAAGCTCATAGCCCCGTCTCTGATATGTTCGTATAACAGATAATGCTTTTCCCCAAAGGTCAAATGTTGTTTGGTAGGTGGTTATCTAAATTTATCTTTTAAGTTATTCATTCAATAAAAGTGCATATAGACTAAGAGTGGAACTTTCATGGTGCCTGTCCACTTGGTCGGAGCTCACAAATCTGCAACATTTAGGGCTATTTCTATAGCTACACAATTCTGCATATCTACTTTTCCAGAATTTTCTGTATTGCCTGTTTAAGAGGAAGTCAAACTTTGTAAGCTTGTCTCTGTTGAAGAAGCAAGGTCAACACCACAGGTAAGCAGGCAGTCCCATGACAGAGGGCACAGAATACTGAAGGACCCCCCCCCCCCACCAAGGGTGGTGCAGAGCTTGTGCAAAGCTCCTGTGTGACAGCAGGATTCCACATAAGTATGAGCATAACTGAGATCCTAGGGACCAACTTCAGTTATGCTTGTACTTTAAGTGAGAATTAAGTCATACCAATGTATCAAAATCAATACGCTTAAACACACAATAAATTGACAGGAGGTTTGTATTCATGACTCTTAAATAGTATTTTCTCAGGTTGATTTTAAAAGCTTCTGTTAATTATGAGGCATCTACTCAGTACTAATCCCTAATAACAATAATTATGCCTCACTAACAGTAGGTGGATAGGCTTGGGGATGGAATTTTCCCAGTTAACTCATGTTCCTCAGTAGCAAAACAAAGGCTCAATAAGTTGCTCTAGATGGTTTTAAAGTAACAAAATAAGCTTTGCTATTTAATCCCTTTAGGTGTACATTTATAAGAGAAAGACTCAGCGGTTCTTATAGGACCAGGGCGTTTTTCTGGGAAGGAGGCATTTTCTCATAGGAGAGCAACAGGCAGGTGGACCCAGGTTTAAACAAGATAGATTTCTAAAAGCATTAATGACATGATGACCGGAGACGATCTAACTTCACAGGGAGCAGTATGAGTGGGAGACTCAGACTTCCTGAGGTCACATAGCTGCTGCTCTGTAAGTACAAAGCCCATTGGTGGAATCACTGTGTGCAGAACTGAGTAGTCTTCCCAGCAGGACCTGGCTGGCTCTGTGCTCCCGTGCACACTGCAAAGACAGACTCGTAAATGGGCACCGCTGCTGCGGTGCATTTCTTTACCCCGGCTTTCTCTAAAACATTATCAAGTTATAACATGTGACCCCAAAAAGAATTCAGAGCATGCCTCTCATAGGTAAGGTGATTCGTAGGCTATGGAGGGGTGCTGCTAAGTTTGATGAGAAGTCTGAATACACTTGGAACCAGAGGGAGGATGAGGCTTGAAAACACGGGAAGCTGTAGCAGCCTTCTGGCTGGGGAATGCAGCACTTCTATAGGACCATGACCTCAACTTGAACGCAGGTTTTACAGAGATTATGAGCATAGATCTTGATAAATTTTTAAGGGCTAGTCAGAGCTAAAGGGTAGCTATAGCAGAGCTAGGACCATCAAGATGGATTTGTGGGCATAGGTACAATTGCTACCAAATCTGATGACTGGGGACCTATCCCTGGGGCCACATTGTAAAAAGGGAGGTCAGACTCTTGTAAGCTGTCCTCTGACCTCCATACGCTTGCTACGGCATATTCCCCACAAAATAAGCAAATAGGTAAATGCAATATGTTTCTTTTTAAAGCTCAGAGATGGCTAGGATAGTGAGGGTCTATTTGGTGGAAGGAGGGGCAATTGAATTAAAGCCAGAAGATGGGACAATATGGTCTTCAAAAGAGTTCCTTGGCTAAGTCAGTGTAGTTCCATACTGGGGGAGATATGTGAGTGTACAGTGTAGAGATGCAGGAAGAATCATGTCCCTGGTTGCAGGCCGACAGCTTGGGACCATTGTGCATACTGCCACATTGATGAGCTTAGTAGGCAATGAGGTGTTGGAGAATTTTAGCAGTCACTAAATGAAAAAAAAAAAAAAATTAGGGACGTTAAATAGTAACAGTTGAGGTTGATTTAAATGAGGCGATTGAGAATGGGGTGGTCTCACAAGGTAAATGGCAGTCCTGAAGGTGAGTGATCTTCCAGCTTGAACTTGCAGAGGCAGGGTGGACAGAAATTAAGGCACAAAGTCTGGAGAACAGACAATGTGGGGTCTCATAGTCTCAGAACAGCTCCATGATGCGTATAAAGGGATGATGTGACTGTCCATTGAATAGTAAGCCAATATTCAAATCTTCTGTTGAGTACATGTGGAAAATCTCTGCCACATCACAATGTTCCCCTCTCCCCCATCTTCTTTTGCATTGGAAACTGTGGCCTTTAGCTCATTCCTATGTCACAGAGCACGGGAAGTATGCATAGGAATTTTCCCGTGCCTGATAAGAGGTGACTGGACCTGCTGAATAAAGGAGGAGAGGAGGGCATGAGCATCTAAGACCCCCCCCCCCGCTCGGGGCGGGGTCATCTCCCACGTGCCACAGAGGCCACAGCCACAGCCACAGCTGCAGGCGCAAGGCTGATGCTGGTTTTGCTTTCTAGAATGGATCCCCACCTCTCTTTTTGTCCCCCTACCCCCGACTGATATTTCTGTCTTTCCCTCCGCTTTGTCTTCATGCTTCCTCCCGTTTACCCTGTCTTTAGTTACGTGACTCAAGAAATGGTCTGGTCGGAGCAGAATGATGAGGCCAGGTCGGTGGAGCGGGAAGCAACAGCACAAGGCTCTCCTGCGGTTCACCTCTCCTTGTTTTCCAAATGCTCAACAGAAGATTTGATGATGGACCGCAGCCCCGGCTTCTCCCCTTGTGCTCCTTGGCCCTGAGGTCTGAGATTTTGTACACACTTCCACCATCCTGAGCTTCCTCACCACAGGCCTGAGAGTAAGGAAGGGCTGACGGTTCAAAACCGCGAGCCGACATAAACGCCTTTGTCAGGCGCCCGCCTCGGGCATTTGCTGTGATAGCAGCAGACACGGTGCATTTCCTTTGATTATGGACATTTCCACTAAAAATCTTTAGGATGTCAACGCCTGACAAATGTCATTGTTTTCATATGATACTATCATTATATATGTTGCTATCATTAAAAACATGTAACATATTACATATGATGATGTAAAATACTTGAATTTAAAATAAAAAAGTAAAACGTATAACTAAGTCAACTGAACTTCTTACCTCCAGTAACATCTTGAGCCAAAATTATATTTAGAATGTGGTTTCACATAAAAATGTGTATAAATCCACACTTTTATGCTTTGTTCTTTTGAAGAAGGTTAGATTTATTAAAATTCAACCATAAAATCCATGTTTCTGAGTGCAGAAACTTTTCGGGCACTTGGGCTGTGTGAACAGTTATTCTCTTGCTCTCCTTGGGTTTTCCACAGACACTCTGCTGGGACACTACTGCCTGCCACCGGACTCACCGGAAGGGCCGCCTGATTGACCTAAATCAGGCACTAGTAACACATTTCTCTCGTTTGTTTAATGATTAGTTTTTCTGCTTTGTGAGGGTTGCTTTGTTTCTCCACCAGGCCTCATTTGTCTTTGTTCTTATGACTCCTACTTGGAAAGCCAGCAGAACCCTCTGCCATGGTTACTTTTCTGCACATCATTCTGGTATTTGAGTGTGCTCATTCATTGGTTGTCTAAATATATTTTGTTTAGGGCTACACATTCCCTAAATAACTTAGTCTTCCTGAGATTTTATTCCATACCATAATATAATCATATAAACCTTCCAAATTTAATTTAAAAAGATATGCTTTGTGTTTGCTGGTGTTCTAATCAACAGGCTCCAGTTGAAGGTGTCTTTTGATCTTGCTTAAATTCCTGGCTATGTCTTTAGTTCAAAGACAACCAATTTATAATATTAATAACTTCAAGATCTAGTTAATAATGAATTAGTACATTTTCAGTTCTTTCCATATCATGAAAACAGTGTTTGTATCTGTAAAAGTAAATGAATTTGTGAGATATAAGAACCATAGTCGTGCAGTGACTCAGAAAGAAGCAAATGACCAGCAATTACCTTTGCTCCGTCAGTATTTATGTCACAGAGTGAGTGTGATGAAGATATGCGTGGTTCATACTCTACCTGCTGTTTGGTTGTAGTCAGAGAAGCAAAGGAACTTTTAATGAAAACATCACATTTATCTGGGTTTTTGTAAGGACGTGAACCAGGCTTGAAAATTTAGCTTCTGGGACAGCTAAGCTAATTATTAATTCATACATCTCCAGATGATGCCTCTTTACTTGTGGGACTGATATATACTCCCCGGGAGACATTATGTGACTTTGGATAGAACGAAATAACTCAAGGTTGAGAGTTTCTTCAGTCAAATATTTCTTGCTTACCGAAAGAAGTAATTTTATTAATCATGTTCCTCCTTTCAAGGCGTAACAAGCATTATTTTACAATTATAAGCAGTTCTCATATTTGTCATGTTCTTGTGTTTGGCTGCCATTTAGTATGTAGGAGTAGCATCTGTTTATATATGGGTGATTTTCTTCAGAGAAAATAATTGAGTAAATCTGAAAAATTGGGTGAATGACCCTTAGCTTCATTGAATAAATTTAGTCTCAGATGCTATATGGGTTTAAGCTTTGGAGCAATGAAAAACTTGAAGTGAAATTGTTTGGAGACAGGACTGAACCAGGACTGATCCACCTTGGACTAAAGCATCGCTGTTCTTACCACGCTGCCCAAGATCCAAAGGTGTGTCACAGCAGCCCCTGCATTAAGCAGACTGTTGGATGCTCCATTATGAAGAATGAACATTTTTAACAGCTCTTACTTAAATTACTCTGACAGGTACTACACTACAGTGTTGTTAATCTTTTCCTAAAAGCTTAATGTTGCTATTTAGTTGTTTACTAATAAATCAAAGAAAACATGTCTTGTCATTTTAATTTAGACACAGATATATGACTCCTCGGTGTCTTTGGAGATGGAGAAAAGGTTCTATAGGAAAAGAAATGATCATTTGCCTTAAAAAATAC